>CM023483.1:108302649-108339486 GCA_013339685.2 Hyalomma asiaticum | reverse complement strand
CAGTTATTCTTGGAACATAACCTGCCATGAAATGCATTATAGCCTGCAGAAGTTTTCGCGATATAAATGTTCATGCATTTATTTGGAGTATATGTTCCAAGGCTAAGAGGTAATACAGCTTTATCCAAACTTTCGGCGTCCCGTAAAATTTTGCTGTTGGGTTTACATAGCGTGGTCCTTTGTGTAAAGTGGTCTCTGTTCAGCGACGACTGCGTGCGACGCCAGCCAGTGGAAGCATATAAAAGCTCGCTTACGCTCCTGGCGTCCCATATTAGTGCCACGCCAGCTATCTATCATAGGAAGAAATTGGTGTTATCTTCCTTACTCGCTAATTCAGTACATGATGCCAAAAGCAGACGTATTTCCGCAATATGCCATGTTTGTGCGCAGTGAGAAGCTTCCGCAGAGTACAGACCCGCGCTTTCGCGTTCCCTTTTATCAAGGAGCGCAAGGACAGTGTGGGCCTTTAAGAGATGATGATGATGACTGTGGTTCGCTTAAGGAAAGGACGCTACTTTCTGCAGCCCATGTCGGGAGCACGGTTAAGCGTCCGTGGGGGTGGGGGAAAGGGAGTGAAAGAGATAGAGAGGAGAGAAAGGCCGTAGTGGAGGTCTCCGAAAATTTTTACTACCTGGGGTTCTTTAACGTGCACTGACAACGCACATTATACGGGCCTCTGGCAGCCGAGCACCGTAAGCACTACACCACCGCGGCGGACAGGTCGAGAACACACGACCGCAGTGCATATACCTTTCGAGAAAAGTCCATCTCTTCATGCCGATCGAAAACGGGCGTTGCATCCGGCGTTGACGCAACGCCCGGTTTCAGAACACAAAATACGAGCAGAACATTTCGCCTAGCTATTCTGCCTGTTCGTCTCAATCAAGCTGGTATGGAGGATATCAAGCTGATATGGGGGTGCCTACCGTAAAGAAGAACAGTGTAGCAGACGACGGCCGAAGCCGAGCGCGCGGCGTCGGCGGGCGCACAGCCTCGACCTGTTCGCATGTTGGCACCGTCATGCGGCGCCCACGCACAAAACTGTCGCCGCTCGCGCTCTCCAGTTAAAGAATTGGACGGCTGTACATTCTGTTCTAAGGAAGCCAGAGGTTTCAGAACATTTGATGGAGCAAATATGGCGGGAACACGAAAGAAAGAAATTGGCTTTCTGACGTCACGAGGCCGAAGTTCCAGCGCGAATGTCAAAGCTAAACATGTGACATTCACTGTCTCTTTTAATATTGAACATAACGTTGAGAAATTAATTATATTCGTGTTCTCGAAATACAAGTTACCATTTTAGACAACTGCACATTTTCACTTTACAGTTTCACCATAAAGCTCAACTATATGGCATGTTCAATGATGCCACGACGCTGCGCTTACACATGAGGCGGCGAAAAATTATTTATCGTGAAGACGGCCTTAATTTTCTTCTCTGGAGTCGCCTGTAAATGTCTACGTGTTCCTGACAGTATGAAAGTTAATTTCATTCCAGTGTTTTACACGTAGCGTAACAACAACATATGATTTTAACTATGCGATCTCACCAACGCCTCTGTATATACGGGAGCATATGTTTTGTATCTGCAATGGCCGGTAGCGACGCCAGCTCCCGCAATGAATACATGCCGGCTTCAGCTACTCGATATTTTCATTTTAGTGTGAGCATGACAGCGGAGCATCATAGCCGATGCGCGCCACAAAATATGCTGCGACCGGGGAATAAAATTAGCTGTCAGTCAGTGCTGTATCTGCGCGCCCCCGACGATTGCGTCGCTGAGTTTCTTTCTTGCGCTGTCATGCTGTGCATCAAATCGCTCAAGCATCCGTTTCAGCATCCACGTGAAACACTGACAAGCCTAAAGTGAAGTTCGTTCGCTCCCTTTTCTGTTTATTCGAGCTTATATGTGGTTTATTTCGCGCTTTATCGCTCTGCTGCAACGGGTCGATCAGTTAGGCCATCTCAAAAATGACTTCGTCTAAAGCTGGTTAGCACTCACTATAACGAGTGCCTTAATCCTCTCTCTGACACCGTATTGAGGACGTTAAATAATCGTTGAGCAGGAACGAATGCCTCTGGAGCCATCGTTTCGACAAGATTTGTCTTCGTTAGGACAATAACTCCCCCGACAAGTTCCTTGTCTCTTGAGGTTTTGGCAAAGTCAGCAACGCGTGCGTAAACACACTGTTAAGAAAAGCAGCTTCTGGCCTGACGAAGACAGGCTCTCTTGCCTAAACATTGGCTCTATCACAAGCGTGCGCAAGGTTCTCCCGTAAAAAAAAAAAAAAGGGGGGGGGGGGGTTGGAAGTTCGCTGCAGCGCCTTCCACCTCCCAACCCCATTTTACCGAGCTCATTTCGGTCAAAACGCAGTGTAGTTTAAGTATGGGGAAGATTTGCCATCCTCACCCCTAAGATGATTAGGAATGCGCCCCACCCCACCCCACCCTATGCCCCAGCTTTTGTGCGCACGCCTGTGGGCTGCAGCGACATCCAGTGGTCAATAATCTTCAATCGCTTCGAACTTCCATAATTCCCGTGAACCTCTGTACTGTATTGGGCACACTTTTGGGCACTTATGCGCGTATAACCCTGTTCACGTCATCAAAACACGCAATCGAGCTCGAGCTGAACATCAAAGCAGAGTCCGAAAACCTTCCGCTGTACATTCGGTCGACTGCGCGGCGCCCGCATTATAGTTCCTCAAAAGCGTGGTTACATACCCGTGTTACCATAGAAGGTCCACCGAGCGCACATGCCGTCCGGCTTGCTACAGTTGTCGCAATGTGTCGCCAGCTGCGACCTGGTAGGCATTTCGGAGAACGTCTCGACGCCCAGCAGTGGTTCTTTGAAAGGGTAGTCGATGGCGTCTTCCGAGCGCTGGTACGTTTTCTTCCAACGCATGGCCAGTTCCACCTCACGCGTCTTGTCCACCACCTGCTCGGCCAGCCAGCTGCATTGGAAGCAGCTGAGGCTGCGACGGTGTGGCTTGTTGGCCACGGAGGAAGAGCACGACGCTGCGATACAACATGCTTTGGTCGAGCATCATCATTATCATCATCATCAGCCTGTCTACGCCCACTTCAAGGCAAATACTTCTCCCATAGACCTCCAATGGACCTTTTTCATGAGGGTATATAGTCTGCGCATGCGCGGCGTCAGTGACGAAACACGCGCCATGTTTTTAGGTCAGTGCACGACGAGATGGGTGACACCCGATACGTTATCGTCCCTAAGCATGACCGCGATGCCGTGCTTCAGCGATGCTCTGCCGCTGCGTGGTGGGAATTGCGGGGGGACGAGCCAGCAGTTTTGATTTCGGCGATCCCCACTGGTGGCGCTTTTCCCTTCATGAAAAAGTCCATTATCCCAGTCCTATGCTAACTGCGACTGCGTTACCCCCGCAAACCTCTTGATCTCATCTGCGCACCCATCAATCAGCCACGCTTACCTTCTCAAGGGATCCACTCTGTTATGTCCTTTTAATGATGAACGGGTATTTTGCCTTCTAACTACACGCCATGCCTACACCCTTTTCTTATTTATTTCTACTAGGAATGTAATTAAGACGCGTTTGTTCCCTGGCCCATTCCACTCTATTACTGTCCTTTAACGTCACAGCTGTCATTTTCCGTTCCAGTGCTCGCGGCGTCGTCCTCAATTTAGGTTGAGCCTTTTAGTGAGCCTACAAGTTTCTGCCCTGTAGGTACGTACCGGTAACATGCAGCTGTTAATCACTTTCCGCTTGAGGAACAATGGTAAGGTGCTGTTCATCATCTGAGAATGCCTGTGTATACAGAATGCACTCTCGACCCCATTAGGTCGGGCCTTGGTGGGTAACAAGTAAGTTTCGACCACGTCCATGAGTTTATATAGTCATTGTCAAGAAAATGCTCTCGTTGGCCTCTTGTACCGCTAGTTTGTCACGAGGCACGTGCGCTACTCTCCAAAAGTGTAAGCCTGTCAGGCAGGCAGTGAAGCCTAACAGGAGAGTTTATCTACCGCACTTACTTACAGTGTTACCACTCGCGTGCCATGCTGGACACTGTCAAATTCCGCTCTGTCAGGATATTTTATAGTGGCAGCATGTCACGCTACTCAGGGACGCCGCAGATGCCCTCTGAGCCAATGAAAGCTGAGAAGAGGGCGAATTTGACAATCTCACGGAATTTGACAGTGTGCAGGATATCACTCCAGCTGATGTTGTCTAGATGATCACTCATATATTTGCAATTGTTGACTAAAGTATGCCTGATCTTAGCCAGTCATTGCACACGTTCTCTAAAGAATAAATTTCTCTGGTCGGCTAATGTTGACTATCCGATGTTGCAACACCAATGTGGCAATCATTCAGTCTCAAAACTCTAAAGGCGGCGACTTAGATGTCTCCCCGTGTTTACGCTTTCATTCCCTGAGACAAAGGTGAGAGGCACACGCACACATAGGCAGGGAAACCGTGCATGCAGCCTTGTGCTCCATGCTCACCGTTTATATCCCGGCTGACACTAAAGCTGATGCCGTGCCGACCAGACCGAATTTAAATGCTGTGCTTCTGAATCAAAGGCAAAAAAGAGAGGCAAGTATGTGCAGCCAAAAAAACATACACCGGTATTCACATTGCCCGATTTATTTGCGTAACTTTTGCTTCGCGCGGCTCACAACGCGACAGCCCTCGCACCCGCTGCAACGCACTCACTTTTCACACACCCTCCCTCGACGAATGTCATTCCCAACGTTACCAGAACTTATAATCTAGTTCCCAGGTTTATTCGAGCTATGAGAGGAAACAATCAGTGACCGTGTTACTTAACAGGGCTAACCTTCAGAAGCTGTCTACGCGCAGACAAATCGCACGCTTGAAGTTTCTATACCAACTGTATAAGAAGACAAACATAGATCCAACTTTGTACTTGTAACCTCCAGCCCGAGTGTCACCGCCTATCAATAATCCGTATGCTATTTCACCTTATGCCACGAGAACTGATTTGTTCAAGTTTTCTTTTTTTGCCACGTACAATTATTGATTGGAACAAGCTTGGTTCCAGTGGATTTGTTGATTGCGAGTCAGCTGAAAATTTTCAGCATCGTTTGGAATTGATTTTAACATAATATTGTATTAATATTGTATATTGTGTTTTCCCACCCCTGTAACAGCCCGCTAGGGCTTACAGCATTGAAAATAAATAAATAAATAGAAGTTCTGTAATCCCCGCCCGCATCCTCCGCCACCACCGCTGAGGGGACGCCACATACTCTCCCTCTATGTGCGGATGTCCGCAGCTGCCACCGTGCCCAGAGGCACCAAATAATCCCCTCCCTCTGGATGTATGTACTTAAACCCTCTCCTCTAAGTTTCCAATCTGTCGCCTTCGCAACATGTGAACCATTTAATATGAAAAATATATTTTTTCGCCATGAATATAGCGTGCTCCTTTCGTAGAGATAAATCGATCGATCTCGGGCTTTTCGTCCCAAAACCAGCTGTGATTATCAGAAACGCCGTAGTGGACGGCTCCTGAAATTTTTACCGTCGAAATGCAGCCGCCGCGGCCGGGATTCGATCCCACGAACTTCGGATCAGCAGCCGAGTACCTTAGCCACCACCGTGGTGTGGCTTTCGTAGAGATAAAGACTGTACGCCCACGTCAATATAACTGTAAAGGATGATCTACTGAAATGATTGAAACAATTAGGGCACAAATCAGTTTCACTATAATGCGACAAAAAATGAGGAACTGTCGTTATAGGGAGTGCTGAATGCGCCGCATTCTCTCGGGAGCAATTATATCTCAAAAAGTTGTAAGAGACAGGCCGTGCTGCAGGCTCATAGTCGTCGTCACAGGCAGGGTCATACTCAGTGTGGAGCATACAAGCCAAGTGGTCGTCGGGAACGATTAAGAACCAGAGTATAGATGCTCACCGAGTAGCGAAAATAAATTTTGCGAGCGCTCACACAACTGGAGAAGTGGGTTGTACCGGACTACTTAGTTTACATTCAAAAATATCACTTGGAATTTGTGTAACCTGTTTCGGTTTCATTCATCAACCCGAGCATTATGAAGTGTGTAGATTTGGGCTTGTTGGTAAGGCATGACTGAAGTAACTACAGCGTGCACGACACAAGGACCAGAGAAGAGGACACATACAGCGATGAAGTGGAGCCTGCCGCCAATGGCCTATATATGCTGCAGCATTCTGTTATGCTACCTGCAGCTTGTAAGCAACAGCAAGCGAGATTGCCGACGGCGCATTACAAACCCTCACTCTTGTAAACGAGCTACCTTGGCCAACGTCCCTGCGTTTCCCTCTCTTGGAATCCTTGCCTTAAAAGGTCTGAATAACTTCGAATGTTCAGAGCTGACACTTCGTCATTTCCACAAATTATTACTCATCTTAGAGCGGCGGCAAGAAACACCTTTTCACCCACTTTTTACATAGACTGGCATCGATGTTTCAGCAAAACGTGCTATAAGATTTGCCAGCCTGTTGCTTTGCGTCGGACGTATCATTCGCTAGAAGCAAACGTTTGCGCACTCTCTTCCCGGGCTACCTTCCTGTCCTTGCAAGCCTACTCTCAATCAGACAATCTGGCCCTTTCATTCAAAGACATCACTGATTACTACAAGGAGGAGCACCGGCGCTAACCGGCCCCTTGTAAGGAAATGGATCGCGCTGACGAGCGCGTCGTCATCAGATTTCTCACCAACGCTGCACTCTGCCTGACGGTGCTTAAATATTTCAACCCATCCTTTGATGGCACGTGCCAGTTTTGCAGGGAGGTAGCTGACACCTTCTGCATTGTCTGCGCGCCCCACTCAAGCCCATTTCCTACATCCCCCCTTGACCCTAACCTCCCAAAAGAGGACTGGGAGGCGACCCCGCTCGGCTGTCAGGAGCTCGAGGCCGAAAAGGCCCTGGTTCAACGGACGCGGGCGGCATTGCTTCCCAATGGGGCGCCGGAATAGGGGCTCCACCTAACACTGTGAAGATAGAGGCCAATAAGGCCTTAACCCAAACACTTCCCTTTAAACATTTCATGCTTAAGAAACGTCTTCACCACCACCATAGAATGTAACGAGGGGATATGAATTAAAGGAGTACTGACACAATCTTGCGGGTGGCGCAAAATATGCATTTTTTGTTTTCTAGCCACGCATTGTTAACGCCCTCCGCACACGGAAGTCAGGAAACACGTACAACATATCTTAATTTGGTTTTAAAGTTTTCGTCGCCCAGCACTGCAAGCCAGCCCCTGCGCAATGGACACTACGATGACGTATGAACACTGGCTCTTAAAAATAGACGAAAACGCTGTCAGAGTCGCTTGACAACCGTCAAATTGTCGTTTTTGGCGTGCCCCACGTGTAATTGACCACGTAAGACAGGGTTGCAGCGACGCTCTCACGAACTGCTGTCCCTACTTCGACGTACGCCCGACTGCGTTGACACGTCACTAGGAAACCGCCCCCTCGAAATCGAAAGCGAAAGTAGGCTTTTCAGGGAGCCGTATTAGAAATATATTCATTGCGTAGCGAGGAACCATGATACTCTTTTTGGGGTCCTCCACGCCAGTGCTTTCATTTAGAGCAACAATACGTGAATATCAAAGAATCGTGTCAGTACTCTATAACGAATCTGTAAAGAAAATGGCGCTTACAGCTTATGCCCGGCAGATTCCAGGCAGGCGTAAGTCGCTGCAAATGTCATTCTCCTGGATAAAGGAGGCAGTCTTTCCACCTCTGCAGACAATCGCATGAAACCAGTGTGAAAACATACCCGGTTTATGCACGTCACCGGCACACATTTCAAAAGCGCCTACTAACAGGGGCTATCAAATACCACGCTTAACAGCAGCATCTATGCGCGTACTCATTTACGTAACTCGTAGACTGAGACATTTAACATATTTTATGCAAAGTGCGACTAAGAGGCCAATGCAGAGTCCGTAAGGGCAATACGGTATCTGTCCTCGGTGATAGATCCAGGTCACTTGGGCGCACGTCACATAAAATGTGCTGATTCGCGGTACGCGATCCGTGCTATCAGCGTCGCTACGGCGTCAGTCCGACGTTCGGAGGCGACGGTCGTTGGTAAGCTGGGCGATTAATATAACAATGAAGAATGGTTGTTCTCCGTCTTAAGCGTTTGAATCAGCAAGGAAAGCGACGCGAATGATCCCGTTACCTTCATTTGGGCTACCGCACGCTAAACCACCCACATTTCCCGAGTGTGGTCAAAAATCAGTCGTTACTGGGCATGGCTATGAATAGCAGCCTCTTCCGCGAACCTTTAACGACTAGGTCGAATGAGCGCAGTGAACACCAAGCTTTTCAAGGCCAGGCTACCGAGCTGCCGAAAGCCGAGCTCTGGTGTCCATAAGCAACGCTAAGACCGACTACGTGAACAGTGCGGAAGAGTCAAAGACAAGGGACCGAGGAAGACGATCGTCTTTGTCTCTCTTCCACGCTGTTCCCGTAGTCATGCAATACCAACTGGCCCGGTCACACACTGCTAAAACCGAGTCTGCTCCCTAAGAGAAAAAAAAAAAAAAAAAGAGTTGGAGGACGTTTACGCTTCACCGCTGAGTGGACCGCTATATATAGCGCCATTAGACCCTCTTCTCATCATCTTCTCATAAAATATTCATTAATATTAGCACCTTCTCTTAAAATAGCGAAATTACAGCTTACACGTAATAGAATCGTGTGCGATGTCAGTGCCCGTTAGAGAACTTGAAGAACTCCAGGTGATCGAAATTTCCTCAGCCCTCGAATACGGCGTCTCTCATAATCATGTCGTGGTTTTGGAACGTTAAACCCCAGAAATCAGTCAACCCGCACAGCCATCGCCGATCTCAGCACCTAGCGCAAACGCAGAAGGTCACTCATTTTCGACAACATGACTGAATCGCATATTCGACCTTCCTGAATAAACAAGTCGGTTCGAATATTCGGAAATCTCGAGTACCTTATTGTCGAATCACGACAGGACGGCTGTGAAATGTCAGCAGGAATCAACGTCAACTTTAAGCAGTTCAGCTGTTAAAGGAAAGCTAAGAATGGCTTTGGAGACACATAGCGAAACATCCAGATGTCGGACTTAATCTCATGGGCCGCTTTGAGCAATACCTGAACTTTTTTATGAATGTCTCAAATTCAATGCGCGTTTCTCAGAAACTATTATTTCCATTGCAGTGAAACTTTGTACACATGTACTAAATTCAAGGTTACGGTATATATTCTGAGGTAAAAAGGGCGCTAACGACGCAAAGGATGACAATTTAGCAATATTACACTAAAATATATACAGTACCATTTGTGGCGCTATATGCTTGAATTTCTTTTTCATTTCTTTTTCAAGAATTCTACAGAGGATGTGCCATCCTCTTATTTGCGATATGACCTTCGGGTATTCAGATTGACGCAGCCCAACATCACCACAACATTCTTCGTAATTCCTGAGGAAAGGTGTGCTGAATAATTAAAAGACATCCTAAACTTCCAGAGTGGGTCATGGGAAGGATAGGCGAAATGGCTAGAAAGAAGCGCAGTAATATGCGCCTCTCTGAACGCCGCATATTTCATATAACATGTACCGCATTCAGTCTCCAGGCGAAGCCTGCATTGGCTGACTCGTGTCGCCGTCGGTGTTAGCGTCGTACGCGAAAACAATCATCATCGTGAAAAGCAGTGCGCGAACTTTTTTCTTCTGTTTCGCTTTGAGTAACAAGATCTACTGAGTAATAAAAAAAATGCTCCTCGGGCCGCGAACTCGAACCACCGACGTCAGGGTTGCGAGGTCACCACGCTAACAGATTCAAGCACTGTCGGTTCATCACAGGCGCCCAATAAAGCGGGGTTCTACCTGCATGAATTGGTAGACGCCCCGTAACATGCGCACGCTCTTCATAATGCCACCTGCGTGTAGTGGGTCGAAGACTGGAATGGCGCTAGCCGACGAGAACTAAGAAGACCGCGCGCTTCTTCCCCGCTTGAGAGCCAGCCCCGACGGACGTCTTTTGGCCGATGCTAGCCCCCCCAGCTACCAGCAACCCTACAACGCCCCTGAAGGCTCGTGACAACTGGTGGAGGTGCTGGGTAACCATATCGGATGTTGCAGACCCCTCCAGGGAGTCGCTCCACAAGCCCAGTACCCATCAACACTCCCGTGCACCGAGCCAGCCGCAGAATCAGAGGACTGCCTCCTGAAGTCGACGGTACTCTCCCTACCATTTCAACAGGTATGGCCAGCGCTTCCGCCCAAACCATCCAAACCGGTGTGGAGAACGCGGCGCCAAACCGCTACACACTGGAAAGCCCACGTGTACCGACAACGTTCCGCGGCGCAGTTTTCGAAGACGTCGAAGACTGGTTGGTCGACTTTGAGCGCGTGGCTGCCTTGAATCAATGGGACAATCCGGCAAAACTGAGGCACGTCTATTTTTACTTGGAGGACCGAGCGCGCACCTGGTTTCAGAACCGCGAGGAGCAGCTGACGTCATGGCCCGAATTTTGCCGCTGCATCCTGGAGGCTTACATTAGCGCCGATCGGCACGAACGAGCGGAACGAGCAATCCAAGCCCGCGTACAGTTGCCAAACGAAACGGTGACTGCATACGTCGAGGACATGACGCGCCTCTTCCGACGAGCTGACCCAAGGATGGCAGAGGACAAAAAGTTGCGTCATTTGATGCGCGGAGTCAAGGAGCAGCTCTTCGCTGGTCTCGTGAGGAGCCCTCCAAAGACGGTCGCGGAATTCCTGGCGGAGGCTGTCACTATGGAAAAAACGCTCCTGCAGCGGTCCAACTTGTACGAACGGCAAGTGAGTAGTATGTCCACCGCTGACATTTTCACTGGAACCGGAAGCAGCACTGACTACCTTCGGGAACTCATCCGTTCCATAGTGCGTGAGGAGTTGCAAAAGTGCGCCGCAACACCTTCGCCCACCGTCAACTCTGTTGCGAACGTCATCAAGGAAGAGCTGCATCAGGTTCTCCGTGAGCAACGCGACACCCTGCCTCGCCAAAACACACCGCAAGCTCCGGCTGACTACCCTCGTGCATCCTACGCAGAGGCCCTGAGCCGTCCTGCTTCTCCTCCGCCGCAGTTCACTCGTGTACCTCCGACAGTGGCACTCCAGCCGGCACAGCCGATGCCGTACTACGGCACCTTCGTCCATGCCGCCCCTGTCGCCTATCGTTCGGAGCAGGCGGTCCAGTACATCGACGATCGACGAATGCCCCCTCGCAAGTCGGATGTTTGGCGCACCCCTGATCGTCGGCCCCTCTGCTACCACTGCGGCGAAGCTGACCGCGTGTACCGCCAGTGCCCATACCGCCGCCTTGGACTGCGTGGCTTTTCTGCGTACTCGCCGCCACCTCGATACGGCCAGCGGCCTCGGGACATTGAGGACTACCTTTCTCAGCAGCACCACCAGCCGCCTGCAGGGCGACAGTCGCGCTCACCATCGCCGAGGCGATTTTCATCGCCGCCGCAGCGGTATCCTACCGCGCGGTCCCCCAGTCCCCGCCGGGAAAACTAACCGAAGCGACCTCTGGGGGCGGGGTCGCTGACGATCGAAATGCTGAAGACCTCCGATTGACGCAGAATCGAAAAGCTCCCGATCCTCCGGCGCCTACTCTTTCACGCGACGACCGGCTTTCTCTTGACATACCAGTGACGATTGACGGATACGCGGTTAGTGCATTAGTGGACATCGGTGCAGACTATTCCATTTTGAGCAGGAAAATCGTGACGCAGCTGAAGAAAGTAATCACGCCTTGGCATAATACGCAGATTCGGACGGCGGGTGGCTACGTCGTAAAACCACTGGGCGCCTGCACGATTAGAGTTCAAATTGACAGATATACATTCGTAGCCAACTGCCTGGTCCTTCGCGAATGCTCCCGCGACGTTATTCTTGGAGTTGATTTCCTGCAGGAGTACGGTGCTGTTATTGATCTCCAAGAGCGTCGTATCACATTCTCGGCCAGGCGAGCAATCGACTTCCAGGACGACCAACGGCGTGCCGACGTGCTTCGTGTCACTGCAGAAAGCGTAACGCTTCCTCCACGAACAAGTGTCATGGTCGATGTTACATGCTGTGGCTTGCCCGATGGTGAAGCGGTGGCTGAGACCAACTTGGAGCACCTACTGAAGCAAGGTGTCTGTGTGGCGAGAAGTGTTATACAGCTCCGTGACGGCCGATCGCAATTGCTGGTTACCAACTTTAGCAACGAGCATCGGCACCTCTTCCGGGGCACTTCGATAGCGTTTGCAGACGAAGTAGCGAACGTTAGCGGCTGTTTCACGTCGGAAGTGATCGAGAACGCAGACAAAGCTCTGAGTCACGTCGACATAAATCCAGGTCTGTCAATTGATAACCAGACGTCCATGCGGAAACTCTTGCTGGAATTTAGGACCTGCTTCGCAAGTTCTTCAAAGGTGCGCCAGACTTCCATCACTCGGCATAGGATCATCACGTACGAGGATGCGCGACCGATACACCAGCAGCCTTACCGCGTGTCGGCAAAAGAACGTGAAGCCATACGTACGCAGGTCCGAGAGATGCTTGATGACGGCGTCATCGAACCTTCCAGCAGCCCGTGGTCGTCTCCGGTAGTCCTAGTGAAAAAGAAAGATGGAACGCTACGTTTCTGCGTCGACTATCGGAAGCTTAACAACGTGACTAAAAAGGACGTGTACCCGCTGCCACGTATCGATGATTCGTTGGACAGACTACGGCATGCCCGCTATTTTTCTTCTCTCGATCTAAAAAGCGGGTATTGGCAAATCGAGGTAGACGAGCGAGACCGCGAGAAAACAGCCTTCGTAACTCCAGACGGTCTCTACGAATTTCGAGTGCTTCCTTTTGGTTTGTGCTCAGCGCCAGCAACATTCCAGCGCATGATGGACACTGTACTCAGTGGACTGAAGTGGCAGACTTGTCTATCTGGACGATGTCGTAGTTTTTTCTGAAACGTTCGAGCAGCATCTCCACCGCCTGCGGACTGTGCTAACAGCTATCCAGTCGGCTGATCTTACACTTAAGCCAGAGAAGTGTCACTTTGGCTATGAGGAGCTCAAGTTTCTCGGGCATGTGGTAAGCGCCGAAGGTGTCCGGCCTGATCCAGACAAGCTTGCCGCTGTAGCCGCATTTCCTGCTCCTACGCTTGGCAAACCGAGATGTCGACATATGTGAGCCATGTGAATTTCTCCGATTTTCAACCAAGGAAGGAGGGACGGATTTCTTTACGGCTTCACATGGGTTGAACAAGCTTCGTGTGACCCGCTGTTCCCTGTAGGGGAGAGGTCCCTTAGTTTTGTTCGTTCCATTCTTTCGTGTTTCTTTTTTATTATAAAGGACACGGTCACATAGGGAGGCTTATCTGAGAGACTCTCCTATGTAAGAGAGGCCTTTTTCAAAAGGTTGCTGCACCTGAGCCCGATTTACACCGCGACTACACCAGTTCTCGGGAAAACGCACGGGTAAAAAAAAAAAAAACTTCCGGCCATTTGGTGACCATGGCTTAGGCAGGCCGTGACTTCGTTGTCTAGGCGCAGCACCTTATCATTTGTACACACAGTTATCACATTCTTGTTCTCCACACAGTTACATTCTTCAACAACGCTCGACGCGTCTACGTGGTATCGGTCGCACTCACGCGTATATCGTTCAGCGAAAACAAGTTCCGTGCAACTGGTGACGTGTGTTGTTTTGGTACTGTCATTGTGGTATAATGCAAGGCCAGGCTATAGTGACAAGAGTTTATCTTGCACTAGCTTCCCAGTTCATCATACTCTTTTCGAGGCACAACAACGTGAAATCTGGGGAGGTGCGAAGCATCCAGTGATGCACCGCTAACGGAGAATTCGCAATTTTTCCGCAAACGGTGAAATCTTGCAAGCGAAACCGATCGGGTTGTTAGCGGATATTTTTGTGAACAGTCCGCTGCAGCAAAAGACACATTTGTTTCTCGGCGGCTGTGTTTCCGTTTCTATAGCACAGCGCGTCGTAATCCAACTAGCCGCACAAGACATATTTGCAGTTGCCGTGGTGTTACTTTGCCCAAGCTTAATTTGCAAAGTGCCAGAAACTGTAGACCATGTTTTTTTTTTTTTACTTTGCTGGGAGGGCGTTTAGTTTTGGGATGTGTTACAGCGAACTATGAAGAAAGATCTCCCACTGGACCCACATGGAATCAGGTTTTTAAATGTTGATAGGGAGCAGGGGGTGCCGTTTGATTTAATCATGCTCTTGGACCTCCACTCTATTTGGCGATCTAGGATGGCAGGGTATCATGTGGATAAAGATGCTCGGCCTGCGCGAATTTATTTCCGTGAAAGTGTAAATTGGTTTATAGAAATCCAAAAAGCCTCCGCTTAACCTCCCGAGTGGCTCCCTAGATTAGAGCCGCTCACAGCATTGCGCGAATTTTAATCTCATGAAACCAGCACTTGCTGGTGGATAACATTTGACCTCATGTACAATGAGCATTGTGTAGTTGTATTGACAATTTGGTTTGGGTTATTGTGTCTTTTGTTATGTACCAAAGACAGGTAATAAAGAAAAAAAGTAATACGCCGGCACGCCAGCTCCGCTGCGATTGACGCGCTGAAGCGCCAACGGCCGGGGCGCATTAGCATGACAATCGGCTTCTCTGTATCGTTCCTAGGTGGCTGTACCACCGGTGAGAATCAACAGTGCAGTGTAACGGAGACTATTCTACATTAACAGTAATTTTGCTTCCTAAACACCTTTGCTTTAACCGGGCATCAGTTAGACGCAAATTGTAAAGCGGTGTAGTGAAGATAAGGCCCGTTATCACGTATGTGTCGGTGGTGTGGTCGGTAGAGCTTCTAGCTCCTATCGTCGCATCCCGGGTAGCAGTGGGTTCTAATCCAAGTGGGTGGTACTTTCTCTTGTCAACTGTGCTGGTATTTTTTTACCATAATTTGACCGCTTGCTTGACAGTGACAACGCCGACAGTCCGCGCGCATAAGGTGCTTCGTACATAAAAAAAGAACTTGCGGCAAGCGATTCATCATGCGATAACTACTTTAGAGCAATAATTCCAGGATTACTTGGAAATGTGTGGCAACGCCCCTTTAAAGGGCAACTCCGGCGGTTTTTAGGGGCGAAGCTCCTTAGGGCATACGGTTGTCCGGCGTCGTCGTCGTCGTAGCCACCTCTAGGTCTCAGAATGATCACGAGATGGCGCTGCGGTGCTGCTTAGCTAGTACGCGAATTGATCAATAGATGGCGCGGAGGCGCTCGCTGCGTGCTCTAGTGTGATAGGAGAGCGCTAGATGGCGGCGTTTTGTGTTCGAATCTGATTGGATGGAGGTGCATTGCTCTCGTTTAATCGGATATCGCTGGAGGCGCATCTCAGCTCGATTCTCATCGGATGGAACGATCGTTCGAGATCGTTATTGCGCGACCGATGAACCTCCGGAGCTTCGCCCACCCATCATCATTCACTCCGTGGATATGCGTGGATTTTTTTTTTTTTTCACAATGTTCCGATATCAATATTTTCCAATGGTACTTATAGTCCTGTAACGGCCAGGGTAGCTCATTATGCTCGGAAACGCACCGATAATTTTAATTAACCAACTGAAAGTCCTGTTCGAACCGAAACCAAAACGGGTAGATGCTTCGTGCAGCGTATGCGATGACGTCACAACCTCCGCCATCAGAAATACAAAGCTAGTGCCAGAAAAATGCCAGCGGCAAGGTCATCCGACGATATATTAAGTTATGCCAGCTTTTCTGAACTTGAAAGCGATTATTTGAGCGCTGAAGTATCGCTATGTTCCTCTCGAAGGCCCGCAGGCTCGGGTAGGCAGCGTTGTAGGTAATTACGTCAAAAACACAGAGTTGCCCGCGTGAGAATCCGCTAAGTATGTTTAAAGTTCATTTACAGGACAACTGAATGACTTACAACCGCCTGACTTGGCATACATTATTACAGCGCCGAGGAGAATATATATATATATATACGGAAAATTCTGTTAAGGTCAGTGGACACTGAAAAATCGCCTGAGTTGCCCTTACGATACGAAGCATGCCGGAACACCGGCCAAACATTCAGATACACATTCATATATGAAAACTGCCACATCCACAAAACATTCCTCCAGAAAATTGAAATGATAAAACATATATATAATGTTTGCCAGAAGCTATATATACAAGTGAATCATCTCAAAACAACATAGTTGAGGCGGAAGCAGGTATCGATGAAACCAAGCCAGAAACAAAGAAAGCCTGATCGAGCACCGCAATTAAGGGGCCAGCACAACTTTTCCCGCGGCCACAGAAATTACGTGACAGTCAAATACTGGCTACACGTGGGTGACACCACAGTAATAAGTAGCCCACGCAGCGATATAGTAGCCATAATTAGCAGCCCACGTAGCGATATCGTGCCGCTTATATGAATTTCTCGACAGTGCCCCCTGATCAACAACCCTCCACACGCCCGCGACGCGCACATCACGCATACCGCGAGTAACGATTGCAGCGCGTACGTGCGATACGTAGAGATACGCAACGACCCCTGTTCTATACGCATTTGCCACCGCATCGATAAATTCCGATAACTCACCTTCACGGAGCAACGGCAGCAGGAGCACGAGAAAAGGCAGCGCGGCGGGAGTCGACCGGCACATCGCTGCGAGAACCGAGGGTTTTGCAAGTGCGCTCCAGAGCAAACACGGGTCGCTGTCCAGACAACTCGAACTGCTTATCACCGCGAGCGTTGTCGCGGTGACATTCTTCGTTCCACGATAAGGGCCACGGTGGGAGTATAAAAATGGACGAACCTCACTCACCTTGGAGTACAGAACCACAGCTCTTCCGCCGTAGAGGAGGAAGGCGTACACCCGCTGACTTTGGCAGTTTGCTTATCGTGCAG
Source organism: Hyalomma asiaticum (assembly GCA_013339685.2). Lineage (NCBI taxonomy): Eukaryota > Metazoa > Arthropoda > Arachnida > Ixodida > Ixodidae > Hyalomma > Hyalomma asiaticum. The sequence continues at coordinate 108,322,566 of CM023483.1, read as the reverse complement.
TAAACTGCGCTGGTGCGTGCAAAGGAGAAGATACGTGCCCTTCAAACGAGCCGTTTCATTTTGCAATAGAATAGGATAGAATAGAGCTTTATCTGATACTTGAATCTTCAGAAAAGAGGAAGTAGAGGCTGAAGGCATTTTCAAGCTGACAAGGGCCTCTCCACGTAATTACAGTTGGCACGAAGGCCGTTGAAGAACAATGTTCAAGTACACAATATTGCAACATTCGACATGTTACAAAAATGCACAATGACCTAAGAGAACTTAACAACAAACGTAATATGGATTTTCGCATAATGCGAAAAAAAAAACTAACACTTTTATCACACAATGCATATTGACAAGTGAAGCATTAGAAGTAAAGCACATACACTATTACGCATACTCTTATAGCATATCACGATGGACTTTATCGCGGTTTTGGAATGAATTTGATTTGTGCCTATGAGACCATATACAAGTGATACAAGACACAATCAAGTTAGTTAAATGGCATCCGATGTGTTGCTTACAGTAATTTGCCCTCGCTCTTGAAGTTATCTGGCGGCATACCTTGCGGACGACGCAGCAAAAGCGCCAATGTCGTGCGCATTTGTACACGCGTGTGACAAAGGTGCGTCTACAAGAGTCGTGCGGTGGCACGTCCGTGCGACATCTTGTGAACTAAACAAAATGTATGACAGGGCATGCGGACTAAACGAGGGACAAAGACCGAGGTAGAGATATCAATACGCAGTCGTTGAACCCCGGTGCTTATCTGTCAAAGGAAAAGAGAAAACACGGAAGCTAGAATAAAACTTTGCTGGGCGCCGCGTAAACAATCGAATGAGTAGTCGGTGAGTTATAAACTACAACGCGATCCCGGCCGCGGCGGCTGCATTTCGATGGAGGCGAAATGCGATGTGCGATGTCAGCGCACGTTAAAGAACCCCAGGTGGTCGAAATTTCCGGAGACCTCCACTACGGCGTCTCATAATCAGAGCTGGTTTTCGGACGTTAAACCCCACAAAATCAATCTAAACTACAACGCGCGTGAGGCGCACCCTAATCACACGAAAAGGGTGCGCCAAATTTGCCCCATGACATCACATGGCAGTGCATTTTGAGAAAAATGGCCGCACTGGGAAAGAGTTTGCAGGAGGGGGGCGCCGCAGTAAACCTTCAACCCATGCCCCGCCCCCTTCCCCCATACCCACGCCTAATCCTCTCTCAGGTAGGCACAGTAGACTTGGAGAACCCAGGGTCAATAGAGACATCACACACCTGAATGCCCGTTTCTTTGTCGGGTACAGCGGCTAGAATAGGGGAGTGTGATGAGCGGCAAGCGGCGCCTACGGAGCGCACTGAAGCCGCCGCGAGGGGGCGCGCGCAGTCGGGGCGAGCCCATGACATCACATGGTAGTGCATTTTGAGAAAAATGGCCGCACTGTGAAAGAGTTGGCAGGAGGGGGGCGTATGTGTGATTCGGGAAAAGAAATGGTTGTAAACGAAAAAGAAATAAAGCTAGAGCTTGGTGGCCCGGCCACCGCCCCGTTATAAAGGGGACGCTCCTAATATCCATCCATCCATCCAGCGTAAAGAGCGTAAAGGGAAAAGTCAGAGAGGCGGAGAAGATTTACTGGAGGGCAGCGATGAAAAAAAAAAAACCGACTCTGAATAACTACCGAGAGGGCAAAAACGAAATAAAGAGGGAGGCATTTTATGATAATTCAAGAGGAAGCGCTTTATTGTTTGAAGCGAGATCGGGCTGCCTTAGAACGCGTATTTATAAAGCGAAATTCAGTAAAGAAGAAGAAAAATGCACATGCTGTGAGGAAGATAGGGAAACGACGGAGCATTCTGATTGAATGCGGAAATATCCACCCAGGTGGACGTTTGGGCACCACCCTACAGGAAGCCTTGGGTTTTAGGGCGAACAACGGGAAGCTGAACATAGCCGCGATTGAAATAAGTAAGAGACGGTTAGAATACTGGTGGCAGAAAACTAGAGAGAACGGACAAAAATAATTATAAAAAAAATATGGACTTTCTGCCATAAGGGGCAGGAAACTGGGCTATGAATTTCCGTTTTTGCTATAGTATGATCGATTTGATTGAAGTAAATTTAAAAGGCATGAGGAAAATTTAAAGAGAGGAAAAAGAAAGTTCTACGAGCCTGGTGGCGCACAAGTCACCGCCCCGTTACAAAGGGGACGCTCATAGCATCCATCCATCCATCCATCCATCCAGTCTGGGTATCTGGAACGGTAAGCGGTAAGAAAAGTATGTTGGGTGTAGTTTACGCGTGGACTGGAAATAACTGCAAAGAGAAAAATCAGGAGTTAGTGAATTGCATAAGCAAGGACATTCAGAAATTTGGTAACGGGGCCGATATAATCCTCTTAGGGGATATGAATGCTCATGTGCATGACCTCGACGGATATACAGATTATAACGGGAAGTTGATGGTAGAGCTCTGCGAACATAGTCTCGATATAGTTAACATGAGTCCTATAGTGCCATGGGCAGGTAACATGGGAGGTCGGAAGCAGGCAGTCAACAATCGATTACTGCCTCATGACAGAAGGAATTCACAAGTTGAGAGAAATGAGCATCGATGAGGAAGGGAGTAGCAGCTTGGGAAGCGGCCATAAACGCATAACTTTGCTAATGGGCTATATAGATCGTAAAGAGAGCATCGAATTAAAGTCGGGCAGCTCTTCTCTAAGCGAAAAACAAATTAAGAACGTAGTCGCTACAATCGAGGACATAGTGAGCAGAACAAAAGGCAAAGTGTGGGATTATAATGTTGTGTGTTGTGTTTAATGGCGCATAAGCATCTAAGGCTATCATGCGCAAAGAACAAGGCATATCCTCTTTTAAAAGGTCGGGTCACCTCAGTTATTCCTTGTCCAAGCAAGGGGACTGAGGTTCCGAACTAGTTAGGAATGGGCCTCGGCCTTCTCAATTATGAGAAGACTGTAGAGGCGCATCAAAAAATGCAGCAATGTACAGTGTAAGGGGTCAGAGTTTTTGGAGGATACCTGCCTCCCTTAAAAAGTTAAAAACGCATGACATGTCAACAAGTGCACTCTCACTTAAAATCAGACCTGGATGGCAGGGAATGTGTTCATCGTAAAAAGCCGTAAAATATTCTTTTCTGAGTTTTTCAAGTTTTGTGCACGATACTAAAATGGGAATTACTGTGAGGTCGTCTCCACACCTCTCACATAAAGGTTTTTCTTGTTTTGTTAGTAGGAAGCTATGTGTTAAATGTGTGTGCCCGATGCGCAGACGGCATAAAATTACCTCTATGTAGCGTTCTTGATGTCTGCACGATTTCCATTCACCCAAGATGGGCTTTGCCAGGTGCAGTTTGTTATTTAGTTCATTATCCCACGTTTTCTGCCATTTTTCTTTCAATTTTCTGTGAATCAGTTTCATGCAGTCTTTATGGGGAATGGTCACCTTTTTTATTTCGCGACTCCAAGCTAGTGCAGCACATGTGTCAGCTCTTTCATTTCCACCTATCCCTATGTGACTCGGTACCCAACAGAATTTTAAGGTATATCCATGTGTTGTGACTTTTTCTATGTTGTGAATAATGTTGCCTACTAAGGGTTCGGTGGCGTTTCTGAAATGCGAAGCTGTGAGTAAGCTGAGAGAATCAGTATAGATTACACTCTTCTTGATATTTTCACTCATTATTTTTCTTACAGCCACACAAACAGCATAGCATTCTGCAGTAAACACCGATACACAATTCGGCAGCCTTATTATTTTTTCCCAGCTGTCTTGTACCGCTGCACTTCCAACGTAACATGCCGTTTTTGAACCGTCTGTATAAAACCTTGTGTGATCTGTATGTCTTTCTTCTAGTGCAAGAAATTCTTGTAATATGTGTTCGTGTGGTGTTCGCGTTTTCTGAAAGCGTGTTAATGTGAAGTCACAAACTGCAGGAAGGTTGTACCATGGCGGTAGTGGATCGTGTCGTGGGGCAATTTCGGGTAGAGCGTCTATTATTTATATTTCTTGGCATATTTCTTCAAACCGTAGCAACAAAGGCCTGATTGATTGTGGTTTATTATTGAACAGTGTTCTAGACTTGCACTTTGTCACTACTGGATAACAGATGTGTTTTGGCAGGGACCTTATTTTGAGCACATAAGCATTATTCTTCTGTCTGCGAGGTGTGGTTCATCTGTTTCTATGTAAAGAATGCTTACGGGGGATGTTCTGTATGCACCAGTCGAAAGACGCAGTGCCAGGTTTTGTATCGGATCTAATCTGTTCAGGTATGATGGTCTTGCAGACCCATATACCATGCACCCGTAGTCTAGGCAAGAGCGTATGACGGTCCGGTAAATGTGTAATAGGCAGGTCCTATCGGACCCCCAATGTTTTCGCGAGAGCACTTTGAGGATATTTAGAGATCGGGAAGCTTTCTTCTTGAGTGCATTTATGTGTGGTAAAAATGTCAGCTTTCGGACAAAGGTTATCCCTAGAAATTTATGTTCTTTTACAGGAAGTGCTATTTCATTTAAGTACAAGGTCGGATCAATCTGTATTCCACTTTTCAGTTAGAAGAGGACAGAAACTGTTTTTTGTGGTGAGAATTTGAACCCATTTACGTCCGCCGAAATAGCTATTTTGTTTAATGTGAGCTGTATTTGCCTTTCGCATGTTGACAAGCTGGGAGAGGTGCAGGCTATTTGAAGGTCGTCGACATAAACTGAATACATAATAGACTTTGGATATTTTTCTCAGAGAGTTCATTTTCACAATAAAAAGTGTTGTGCTTAAAATGCACCCCTGTGGCACCCCGTTCTCTTGCGTAAAATTCTTTGAAAGAGTAGCTCCGAGACAGACTTGAAATGAACGGTCAGAGAGAGAGTTGGTCAAGCATTTCAGCATCCTGCCCCGGATGCCAAGATCTGCCAGGTCGCGTAGGATCCGAAATCTCCACGTTGTGTCATACGCCTTGTCAAGATCAAAGAAGACCGCAAGGCAGTATTGTTTATGTATGAAGGCTTCCCGGATTGTGTCTTCGAGGCGAACGAGATGGTCTACCGTTGAGCATCCTTTTTTGAAACCACATTGTTGGGCGTCAAGCAGTTCACGGGATTGGAGGGTAAACATCAATCTGATATTTAGTACACTTTCGAAAGATTTCGCAAGACAGCTCGTGAGCGCTATTGGCTATTATGATGAGCGCTATTATAATGAGCTTCTTAATCTAATAAGGACTGAAATTACGAAAGAGAAACAAAACAGTTGCTGGAGGGGAAAGCGAAAGCCAGAATGGTGGTGGAACAGGGACATTCAGGACGCAACTGAGAATCGACGGGAAGCATCTCGAATACATAGGTAGGCAAAAAAGGATCAGAGGCCACAAGACGAAGTCAAACAAAAATGGGAAGCATATCTCGAGAAAAAAGCCCTGGTACAGAGTTTAGTTGAAGCCAAGATTAAAGGCCAAAGTGAACGGTGGATATGGGACATTCGCGAAAACAAGGACGCATTTAGGCTTTTCTGGAACCACCTGAAATCGCTGGTAAGAAAACTGTAACTATGCAACGGCATGTTGTGGATGAAGACGGAAATAAATTGGAGGTGTACGACGCACTGACTTATCTTCGAAACGCAACAGCCGATTCCTTTAAGAAGAATGACGACCATCCCTTTACGACGTGTAAAAGTAGCAAGGAAGACCAAGTGGAAAAACTAGTACTGGAAAATTTCAATTGGAAGAAGGCGGAGGAAAAGATTCCCAAACGCACAGCCAGAGGATTAGATGGGGTTAGCATTACTGTAATAAATGAGCTCGGAAGAAACAAAGAAGCCCTGTTAAAAGCAAATACAAGTTTTAGCAGCGGCGGCTTACCGTATGGTAAGTACGGTAATGCCGTACCGTCGTGGTTGGCACGCAGAAAATTGAGCTTTTGAAGGCTTTACAGCAAGTTTTATCATTCAACGACGTTTCAGTACACACCGAGCAACTAGTGCAGGTCTTTCCGATTAAAGCAGCCGCGTGCCGATCATGACGGTACGGTAAACCGGCGCTGCTAAAACATCTCTATTGAAAAAAGCTTACAGGACAAGCGAATACCGGACAGTTGGCGTCAAAGTAGGATGAACTTCATTTATAAGGGCAAGGAAGAGAAAAACATTCGCCCATACGGACCACTGACCATTACATCAGTACTCTACAAGTTGGCGATGCAGGCAATTAAATTAAAAATGCAGATATGCACATAACATAATGGCACTTTTGGCGAACTCCAAAATGGATTGCGAGTCGACAGGAAATTAGATGATAACCTTTTCGCGCTTACGCAGTGTATTGAAATAGCCGGAAAAGAGAACATGTATACCTTCACACTTGGCATTTTTGGATATTAAGGGTGCGTACGACAATGTAAATCAGAATATCTTTTGGGACATAATGAAAGAGGCTGGTATAGGGGATGACTGTATAGAGCTCTTAAAGGAAATATGCAGTGGAAATAGAGTATGTGTGGAATGGGAAGGTATAGCGAGTAATGGTAGAATGGAGATCGTCGTTATAGGTAAAGGGTTGGGTCAGGGATGCCCGTTGTCCCCACTATTATTCATGCTTTACATGAGAATGGAGAAAGCATTGGAGATGAGCAATATTGGTTTTAAGCTACACACAGACAGGCAGGTATAGTGATAGAACAAAATCTCCCCGGGTTGTTTTGTGCAGACGATATTGTGCTATTCGCAGACAGTCGAACAGATTTGCAGGGTTTGGTTAATATATGTGGTCGGGAAAGTGAAAATTTAGGACTAAGACTTAGTGTCACAAAATGCGGTTGGATGATATTCAATGACAGCAACGATCAGGCCATATCAATACAGGGCGAGCAGATACCCAGAGTACGAGAGTACAAATACCGCGGGATATGGATAAATGATGGGAATAGATACATAGAAGTACAAGAAAATGCTATGATAGTTAAAGGAAAGAGGAATTCGGCAATAATGAAGCATAGAGCGTTGTGGGGTTACAACAGGTACGAGGTAATTCGCGGTTTGTGGAAAGGTGTAATGGTGCCAGGACTTACATTCGGAAACTCAGTGGTGTGCATGAGGTCAGAGGTACAATCAGGGCTGGACGTGAATCAGAGGACGGTCCGACGTCTCGCATTGGGCGCCCATGGGAAGCCCACAAATGAGGCTGTTAAGGGGGATATGGGATGGTCTGACTTTGAGGGAAGGGAAGCTCAGAGTAAAATTAGGTACGAACAGAGATTAAGGAATATGAAAGATAGCAGATGGGCAGCGAAAGTATTCAGGTATTTGTATAGGAAGAACGTTGACTCACAATGAAGGAAGAGAACTAGGAGGCTTACCAGTAAGTATACAGCCAGTAACGAAACGGATGGGACGGAAAAGAGCATTAAGAGCTTGGTCAGAGCGGCGGAGAAGTCGGATTGGATAGCAGGAATGGAGAAGCCGGCATTGAACAAATACAGAAGGGAAAGGCGAAATCAAGAGAGAAAAATTTTATGATAATTCAAAGGAAGCGCTTTACTGTTTGAAGCAAAGTCCGGTTGCCTGAGAACCCGAAGTTACAGAGCGAAGTTCAATAAAGAAGGGGATACATGTACGTGCTGTGGAAAACCTAGGGTAACGACAGATCATATTTTGATTGAATGTACAGATGTCCACCCAGGTGTAGCTGTGGACACTACCCTACAGGAGGCCATGGTTTTCAGGGGTAGCACGGCAAAGCTGAACATGTCGGCGATAGAGATAAGTAAAAGGCGCTTAGTGTATTGGTGGTGCAAAAGTATGGAGCAAACAGAAGCGCAAGGTAGTTCGGGTAAGATTGTTACGTCACAGCGGAACGATAATAGATGAAATAGGTAGGCGAGGAGAAAAATTAGTTGTGAAAATATGTGACTGGAAAAGAAGTGTTTGTAGAGGAAAAAGAAATAAAGCTAGAGCTTGGTGGCCCGGCTACCGCCCCGTTGTAAAGGGGACGCTCCTAATATCCATCCATCCATGCAGTCACGCGCGTTCGTCTTCTTCTTGTACGGCAACAGTCTGGCACAAACGCTTCTGCATGCATACTCATGGCGCGAAAACACAGTCGGTTTCGCCCCGGGGTGCACTACAGGCTATAAGTCATCCAAAAAGAAGCATGCGCTGTTTGGCGTTCCGAAGGACGAAGCTCTCTCGGGGCAGTGGCGGAGCACGATCACGTGCGCTAAGCTGCTGCAAGAATACTACGCTGTGTGCGGGCTGCATTTTTACAAGAGGTATATCTCCCGGCACCTCGAGTACACCGTCGCAGAAGATAAAGCTAATACGCAAGTCACTGACAACTGTAAGTCACTTGGTTGGTGAGGATCTCAAAATTGTGAAATGGCCATATTTAAAGGCGCTAGACGCCCTTCAGCGTGAAGAGGGATTGCGACTGGGAAACAATTTGAGTGGCCATGTCCAATGGGAGGGGCAGAAAATAAAAGTGTGACTTGCCGTCCAAGTGCTGAGCGCATCAATGCTGATACATTGGTGTTTTGTGAGCATGAACTGAAACTGCCTGGTGATAGTGCGACTGCGAGGTTCCTCAGAGTTTTTGACCACCACTTTGATGTTCTCAACTCTAGGAGCCACCTAGCAAAGTCGTTCAAGGCTCCACTGCGCAATCAAAATGAAAATTGCTGGAAGGCTTACTTTGATGAAGCTCGAAGGAACATCATGGCTCTGAAGGATCCAGCTGGTCGGCCTGTTCTAGAGTCTGCATGGAAGACAGGGTTCCTCGGATGCATTGTTTTCATGCAAAGCATTGAGCACATTTCTGACTACTTGGTAGTCCATAACTCTATGAGGTGCATATTAAGTCATAACATGAGCCAAGACTATGTTGAAACCTTTCCTGGCTGTATTCGAGGTCGAGGTTGTTTCAACAATAACCGGACAGCATGTTCACTGCTTCGTATAAGCGCCTCTTGTTAATGCACACATAAGTGACATCATCGAGCAGTGGCAACTGCTCACCAAACCTTGTGTCCATCCTCAGCAAGTCTGCTACCGTTCTCAAAACGGAAGACAAAGACAACTGTGGCAAGGCGATCCCTCATGCAGCCCGAAGACTATGATTATAATCACCGTCTGGACGTCCCCGAAAGTTTGTCTTCATTTAACCAATGTGTAGTACCATACATTGCTGGCTTTGTCGATAAAAGTATTGGTGCCTCAAGCATGTGTGAAGAGTGCCTAATGTCCATTCAAACAGAACAACAGCCTGCCTTGGTGAGGCGTAAGAACCAAGGTGGGCTTACCTCACCATCAAAGGACGTTCTGCCAATTCGTACAACTGAGGTGAAAAGTATGCGTCGGTTACAGGCAGAATGCACATCACTGAGGGCTCTTCCCTCAATATCAAGGCACCTAGGTTTGGAAATTCTGAGCCTTCCGCCGGACAAGCAGTGGTTTTCATGTCTTAATGAACACAACCTTGATGGTAATGTCTTGGACAACCAAATTTAGAAATGGTGCAAAAAGTGGTAAAATTGTACGCAAAAATTCGAATTCACCACATGATCAAAGAACCGAAAAATGACGGCAGAAAAAGTAAGGAACGTTCTCACTAAGCTTATACTTTTCAAAAATCAGTAAACACTCTTTTCAAACCTTCTTCAGTATTCATTAAAGTGGCACAGTTGCAATATGTTTTCCTGCTATTCAACGTACCTCGCATAATCAGCCTAGTAGTAGCCGGGATAAAGCTTTCTCACATTTGTGTGCTTCCCTTTATTTTTACAAATTAAACAAATATGCACAGGGCAGTAAGGCCTCATCGCGAATGCGTGCACCCTGGCCATGTAGTGTTTTTGCGTATGCCAAGATGGCCGCCACCTGCTCGGCCTGGCTTTACCCCTTAGCAGTGAGGCCTCCACTCCAGCAACCTTTTTTCTAAACTTGGACGGGACGCTGTGACGACAGGTCTTTCCAAGTGCTATCGCTCTCGCACAAAACTGTGACTATCCGTGTTCGGGACAAGGAGGAAGCCGTTTCGATCGGCAGCGTCAAAACTGCTCACCAGTTCAGTGCAGGCTGTTAGTACAGACTGTTAGTGTTAGATTGTGCATCTGTTAGTTCTTTCTTGTGTCACGGCCCCGCACACACCTGTCCCTTGTGTTTGGTTCACCGGCAGAACACCTGACAGCTGGCAAGGGCGAAGAAAGGGCTGGTTCTAATGCCTTATCTCCCATGAGCTGCGTAAAACCCCTTGATCTTGAAAGTAGCAACACTCCCCTCAGAAGACAGCAATTACGACATGCTGTACGTAGCGTCGTGCGCCGTACGTGTGACGTCGCGCCACTGGCCACCGTTTGGTTCTCCTCGGCGCTCGGACAGGTCTGGCGTAGGCTGTACTTGCCGGTATCACCAGTATGGCGTGCATATTGACTGCGATTTGTTCGTGAAATGAAATAGTTTACAAATGAGTGAAATTATGCTTAAAGTGGAAAGCAGCACCTGTTTTCAAACCACTTGAGAGATGCGATGCCGTTGTCCGAAAAGTAAACAGCGGCACTGGCCTTTTCACTGATGCGGCTCGCTTCGTTTCCATCGTTGCGCTCCAAACCGATGTTTAAAGAAAACCGATTGGATGTGTTAACGCATGACATTTGAGTACAAACGTTGATTGTGTTGGCAAAAGTGAGCGATTTGTTGCGAGCTCAGGGTTCGTAGCGAACGACGACGGGATGGCAACGTCGTCGTTCTAGCTAAGCCTACCCTCGGAGTCGACATTGACGTATAGACTGTTTCGATATGTTTGTCGCACGAGAAGACATAGCTTTATCAACAGTGCTTTTCAATGATGTTGTAGAGCAGGGAAGTGCAAAACTTTCTTTTCTACTTGACGACGAAGTGCAAAACTCTTTCTTTTCTACTTGACGACGAAGGCACGAACTCTTACGAGCGCGTAGGACAAGGCGCAAAATATGGCTGAACCTACGTCGTTGCTCTCCCCATCCATCGTACGCTTCATGCCGGAGCTTACGGCACCAGACGCAAAATCGTACCGCGTATTTAGCGCTTACTGCCATCTCTGAGCTATAAACCTTGCGCACAGAATGCTCGAATTGAACGTAAACAACTCTGAAACAGCTGCTGTGAAAATATGCCCGGGGAAGGCGTCTTTGGTTGCCACGGAAACGTACACAGCGGAAGTTGGGTTTGTATGGCGTGCTCATTGACTTCCTGTATACTCGCTCGCGCAGCATTCTCGCTTTCCGCTGGAAGATTCGGATCCGTGAAACCCGAGCGCTCGCTCCAGGATTTCGGTGGCTGCTCCAGATCCGCCAGTGAAAAACGCCATAAGTTGTAAGCGCGTCCTTTACGCAGGCGACTTCTCCTCAGAAAATCAAGCGAGCTGCGGCAAATGTCCCTCTCTTACATTCTCAAGCTGACTGCACGTCACTCGCATTCGTCATGACCTTATCGACCAATCCTGGAGTTCAGTTGAACACGCCTGCCTAGGTCCCCATTCTGAAGTTCTGAACCAGTGTGAGCGAGCTTTAATAGCGCTAAAGATCGTTTTGGACTCTGAACACAGAGCCAAGAAATTTTATCTGACATTCCAAAATAATCGAACGTCTTGCCCCCTGTGGCATCTGGGTTCTGTTGGGATGAGTGCTGACGTAGATTGCCCCTGGCCTTGGCTATCACCTTTGTTCCAACCCACTGAAGACAAGGGAAAGGGCAACATCACATACCAATGTTTGACCTGTGCTCCATCGAACAAGACGATTGGAGCTTCCAAAACATTGGCGGCAAACTTGAAGAAGCACGTGCAGGTAAGGTTTATTTATCGTTCATTCTTATCAGCGTACCGAAAAAGGGGTTCTGCATTCTCGTACATCAGTACCACGTTACCACGTTATTCACTTAGTATTGTGTTAACCAGATCTTGATCTCCAGGATTTTGATCTCCAGGAGAGGCAAGATGTTCAACATGATCCGATAATTATCGGGGACGTAGAGGTCCCACCCCAGTTTATGAGCATTTTGAAAATGGGACCAAAGTATTCGATTGAACCAAACGTTCCTGCGCATGAACTGCTCGCTATGAACAGAAGAGTTGCCAACAAGACTGACAAAGAGCAACAGGAACGGTGCTTACTGGAAGGAGTAGACAGTATTTCGACGGCAACCATGAAGAAGCCTGCCCAGCGAACCAAGGTGCCCACAGCCCGACTAGTAGACTTCTTCAGAGCAAACCACATGTGTCTGCTTCAGGCTGACAAGGAAGGGAATTTCGTGGTCCTCTCATCAGACTGTTTCAAAGAAAAAGCCGCCATAGCTTTATCAAAGAACTTTGTTCTGGTGAAAACCAGCTTAGCAAAGAAAAAAGCTGCAGCTGTGGAAAGGTGCAATGAGCTTGAACTGAGCAGACTGGCAAGGAACATTTCTGCATGCAAAGGTAAAAGTCGGTCAATATTTTTCACTGCGAAGACCCACAAAGACGTGATACCCTTTAGATCCATTGTCAGCGAGAAGGGATCCTGGCAGTTGTACCTTAGCAGGTACCTTTTGAAGTGTTTAGGTAGTTTGTCTATTGATGACCCTTTTGCCACAAAAGATTCGTTTGATGTGAGCGCTCGTGTTGTCGTCTTCTTTTCCTTGTGTTTCGTCTTTATTGCACTTTAATGTATCCCTTGATCTCCAAAGAGCGAAACGTACCCAGGCAAGTTTTTGCTACTTATATAGGGTTGGGCTCTTTTCGTGGTGTGGTATGTTAACAATTTTAGTGGTTCCTGCCTTTATTTACAACCGTACTTATACTCAAATGAAGTGAGCTGCTAACAAAGCCCGTGCGTCAGCGTACTTGAAGAAAATGCCGGGTGAGAGAGGTTCACAACAAAGGCATGAAGTGCAGGTGGTCTGTCGTATATCAACATAATGCTAGACATGGAACCAAAAATGCGATAATGATTACTAAGAAAACAAGGAAAGGGAATAGCGAGAAAGCGCTATGAACGCCCGCACGTGGAAACGCTCCCTGCATTAAGCATGCTTCCAGCCTTATCATTCACACAGACACCTTGTTGCGTTGCAGCGATTGGCCAGCGCATTTTTACTGTCCCAAACAAACCAGCACTCACGTGGTGGAGGAGTGCTGCTGTCAATTGCGTAAATAGGGCCCATAGACGGACTAGTGTTTCTTTTTAATGAAGCTAAATAGGCTGCTACTTCTGAGTGAAAAGGTTTAATATCAGAAATGCTGACAACATAATGGTAATATTGTTTCACTATTAATCGCCTAATGAAACAAAACGATCACACGTAATTGCAGGTCCAAAGATCCATTCCTAACTTTTAGAAGCTTTAATGCTTGCATGCGACCTTTTTCATTGTTAAGGGGCTACAGAAGCAGAGTGCTTAGTGCAACACACGTAGCATTTTCTTTTTTTTTTTTCAGAGAGCACATTTGCATAAGCTTCAGGAATACGAGAACCTAATGAAAAGAGGGGGCCGCCAGAAACGCCTTTCTGAAAAAGCACGGTCAGCAGAAGTGTCCCATAAGCAACCGTGCTTGGAGATGTTCGGCAAGCAAATGGTCTCACAGCACACGTTGCACAAACTTGTCACGACTTTTGTTGTGGAATGCCTGCATTCCTTCTCTTTGTAGAGGAAAAAGCCTTCAAAGATCTCGTGGAACACCTCGCTTCAGGCCGGAAAACACTCACCCGACGAATGCTGACCTACTGCCTTGACTCCTGCCTTGAAGGCATGAAGCAGAAACTTTCATTGGGGTACATCAACATTGACCACATCGCCGTCCCAGCCGACCTTTGGTCAAATTTTCACAGGTGTGTATTATACCATGGCGGTTCATTGCCTGAGCGTTATACTTTTTGACTCCTATATTTGTTTGTCACTTATTTCTGCAGGAGCTTCATTGGCGTTGTTTGGTTAGATCCAAGGACTCTCGAAAGGAAGACTGCCGTTCTCGGGTTCAGACGTGTCATCGGTCACGCGACATATGATTGTAGAGGAAAAAGCCTTCAAATATCTCGTGGAACACCTCGCTTCAGGCCGGAAAACACTCACCCGACGAATGCTGACCGACTGCCTTGACTCCTGCTTTGAAGGCATGAAGCAGAAACTTTCATTGGGTACATCACACTGACCACATCGCCGTCCAGCCGACCTTTGGTCAAATTTTCACAGGTGTTTTATACCTGGCGGTTCATTGCCTGAGCGTTATACTTTTTTGACTCCTATATTTGTTTGTCACTTATTTCTGCAGGAGCTTCATTGGCGTTGTTGCACTGTGGTTAGATCCAAGGACTCTCGAAAGGAAGACTGCCGCTCTCGGGTTCAGACGTGTCATCGATCACGCGACATATGATTGTAGAGGAAAAGCCTTCAAAGATCTCGTGGAACACCTCGCTTCAGGCCGGAAAACCTCACCCGACAATGCTGACCGACGTGCCGTGACTCCTGCTTTGAAGGCCTTATTGGGGTACATCACATTGACCACATCGCCGTCCCAGCCGACCTTTGGTCAAATTTTCACAGGTGTGTATTATACCATGGCGGTTCATGCCTGAGCGTTATACTTTTTGACTCCTATATTTGTTTGTCACTTATTTCTGCAGGAGCTTCATTGGCGTTGTTTGGTTAGATCCAAGGACTCTCGAAAGGAAGACTGCCGTTCTCGGGTTCAGACGTGTCATCGGTCACGCGACATATGATTGTAGAGGAAAAAGCCTTCAAATATCTCGTGGAACACCTCGCTTCAGGCCGGAAAACACTCACCCGACGAATGCTGACCGACTGCCTTGACTCCTGCTTTGAAGGCATGAAGCAGAAACTTTCATTGGGTACATCAACACTGACCACATCGCCGTCCCAGCCGACCTTTGGTCAAATTTTCACAGGTGTGTTTTATACCCTGGCGGTTCATTGCCTGAGCGTTATACTTTTTGACTCCTATATTTGTTTGTCACTTATTTCTGCAGGAGCTTCATTGGCGTTGTTGCACTGTGGTTAGATCCAAGGACTCTCGAAAGGAAGACTGCCGCTCTCGGGTTCAGACGTGTCATCGATCACGCGACATATGATTGTAGAGGAAAAAGCCTTCAAAGATCTCGTGGAACACCTCGCTTCAGGCCGGAAAACACTCACCCGACGAATGCTGACCGACTGCCTTGACTCCTGCTTTGAAGGCATGAAGCAGAAACTTTCATTGGGGTATAACATTCACCACATCGCCGTCCCAGCTGACCTTTGGTCAAATTTTCACAGGTGTGTTTTATACCATGGCAGTTCATTGCCTGAGCGTTATACTTTTTGACTCCTATATTTGTTTGTCACTTATTTCTGCAGGAGCTTCATTGGCGTTGTTGCACTGTGGTTAGATCCAAGGACTCTCGAAAGGAAGACTGCTGTTCTCGGGTTCAGACGTGTCATCGGTCACGCGACATATGATTGTAGAGGAAAAAGCCTTCAAAGATCTCGTGGAACACCTCGCTTCAGGCCGGAAAACACTCACCCGACGAATGCTGACCGACTGCCTTGACTCCTGCTTTGAAGGCATGAAGCAGAAACTTTCATTGGGGTACAACATTGACCACATCGCCGTCCCAGCCGACCTTTGGTCAAATTTTCACAGGTGTGTATTATACCATGGCGGTTCATTGCCTGAGCGTTATACTTTTTGACTCCTACATTTGTTTGTCACTTATTTCTGCAGGAGCTTCATTGGCATTGTTGCACTGTGGTTAGATCCAAGGACTCTCGAAAGGAAGACTGCCGTTCTCGGGTTCAGACGTGTCATCGGTCACGCGACATATGATAAGCTGGCGGAGGTGTTGTGTTCGGTGTTTGAAGAGTACAACATCCAGGGTAAGGTAACCTCCGCGGTTACCAACAATGGGTCCAACGTCGTTGAAGCATTCAGGTAAATCTCCGATACTAAATAATGATAATGGAGATGTTGAGCCTCTTATGTTGATTGCGTTATTAAAGTTCGTTTTCTTTTCTGCTTTTCAGGGTGTTCAGCGAAAATGACACCACCGAGACTGATGATGAAAGCGAAATGCGACCAGCGGAACTGACGGGCATAGTGAATTCATCGGACGGTTCGGAATACGTGCTTCCTGCAGACATTAGATGCGCAGCTCACACCCTGAACTTGGTTGCAACATCAAATTCTGCTGCCGCTGAACTTGACGCCCAACATTAGCGAATTGCGAAATCGGTATTTAAGAAGCGCAGTGCCCTGTGGAGCAAGCAGGGCCAGTCGAACGTGTCAGCTGACGTAATCAAGAGCCACTGTGGAGCGACCTGTTCCAACAAGGTGGAACTCACTTCATGATGCCGTGGAGCACCTGCTTAAGCTGCACGGAGAAGGGAAAGACCTGGAGCCACTGTTCTGCACCCTGAAGCTGCAGGTCCTTCACCGTCCTGCGGAATACAAGTTTATGGAGGAATACTGCAGTGTAAGTGCCCATCTCCTATACGTAACAATATGCAGGAAATTGGTTAGGTATAGCAATGGTGAACTACAAACGCGCCAAAGCTTACAAAAAGCAGCTAGCCACGCGGTTTAACGCCATTTGAGACAGCTTAGTTGCCAGCTGTGCGTTCCTTACCCCCTTTTGGACACGCGCACCTCGGGGGTATCAGCAAAACAATTATAAAATAATTAGAGGGTCCTAGGCCTTCCCTTTCCCCCTCCTCTCCGTCATCATCTTCTAAATTTTCTAGTTCACTTTTCCCCTTCCCCAGTGCAGGGTAGGAAATGGATTTCTCTTCTATGTAACTTCCCTGCCTTTCGCAACCTCTCTCTCTCTAAGCTCCCGTTAGTTACTGGTCTTCAAACTAGTATATGCGTTTGTCTCATTGACATGCTTACCATTTGAGATTGCCGCATGTGCACGCCCACATCGAGATATTTCTTTCATTGTAAATAAACAAAGTGAAAAACATATGACTGACAGGTCATGAAGCCACTCTCCTGTACGCTGGACGTACTCAGCGGCAAGAACATATGTTCACTGGTTACCTGCTCCCGACCCTGGCCGTCCTGGAGAGGCGAATTAAATATGAGCCATGAAGGGACTAACTTACTGCGGCCTTTTGGCAATTGCGGTTCTTGACGGGAATGAAAAGAGGTAAGCGATGTCAGCACCTGAGTTTTATTATGTTTCTTTTCTGATTAATTTTCGGGATTGCAGGTTGGGGCACCTCAGAGGAAAGCGCGAGCTCATCGTCGCCAGTTGTCTAATTCCAAGGTTTAAGCTGTTATGGATGCCAGACAGCTCTATGAGAGACCAGGCAACCATAAACATAAAGACAGAGCTGGCCTCAGTGACAAAACCAGCCAGTACAGATGCTGCCATCTCACCCGCTCCCGAAGACCTCGTTCGGGCACCAAGCCCTTTCAGCCGAAGCACAAGATGAGCTGTCGCGGTACCTGCTCGTATCAGTTGACTATCCGCTCTCTGAAATGAAGAAATTCGAGGGACTGCACAAGCTATTCCTCAAGTACAACGCGGCAGTTCCCTCGAGCGCTCAGTGGAACGGCTGTTGCCAGTGTTTTGTTGACGAAGAAACGGGTGCGTTTGTCGGACACGAACATTGAAATGCAGCTCTTACTGAGTTCGAACAAGGAACGTTAATTGCGACGATGTGTATTGTATCAGCATTCATTAAACGCTTTTGTTTTGTTCACTTGGATGTCACTTCGTGCCTTCATCTCTAGTTTCTCGTATACGTGTGCTACACCGTTTTCTTAATCGTGGTGTCTTGTGCAAGAATAACTATATCGATGATTGTAATTAACTTTCTATTTGCACGTCTGAGTCCGGAAGCACAGACCGACAGGGAAAGTGCATGTCATATGCGCTGTACTTGCAATGCGAGCACCAAGTTGCAGTTAGAAATGTCTGGAGTATACGGCCGGTTCTCCCTGAAAAAAATATCGTCTGGGAGCGTTTTTCCCAATTTTTATCTCGGGATAATACGACGCTGGCGAGTTTAAACTGTCTAAGTCTTAAACTACTCGTTTCGCCTCTGGAATGTCGAACAAGAAATATTAATTAAAAATCGAATATAACGTCAATTTAACGACACGTTCCAATTTTGGAAATGGCGCCCGCTTGCTTCTAGTTGTCCCAAGAAGCTTGCGACGTGACGTGCTCCAAGCAATGCACAACGACCCTACGTCTGGGCATATGGGTTTTGCCAGGACATTTCAGCGCACACAAGAACGCTTCTTCTGGCCAAAGATGCGCCACAGTGTAACCGCGTACGTTGCAAGCTGCGAGCTATGCCAGTGCTACAAGCGTCCACAGCGTACCGTAGCAATACATTTTTGACAAGCTTACCGCCAACTATCCAGCCATGTGATATAGTCTTACTGTGTTTGTAATATTCGTAGAATTTTTAAAAAATAATCAAAATGGGCGCAGAATTGCAGCATTGCGTCACCACAAAACACATTGTGAGATATAGTAGTAGTCATCAATGGGTGATAAGACAGTTCCGTTCCTTTTCAAGCAAATAGCAGATATTGAAGGTGTTCCGTGAAGTATTGTATCTTTTAGAGTATTTTTTCGCAACCTAGGTTTCACGCACAATGGCAAAGTTCAAATCACTGCAATAGACAAAAAAAAATTTTTTTCCAGAAAGTACTTTCCGAGGGCAAAAAGTCCACTGATATGAACGTCCACAATTTTTTACAATAGAATTGGAGAGTCGAGCGCAATATCTTGGACGCTTGGCGTGGAATGACCCAATTTCGTTATTTGATTGTAACGCGATGGTCGACTTTAGGTAGGAAAATCTGGAACAAAAGAAGACTCTCGTTACATTCGAGTAAATACGGTATTCATTTTAAAATGAACCCTGCAAGTCGGGCACTCGATAGGTGCCCGCGTGCTTGCAGTACAGCCCCAGTAGCACTGCGCTCGTGTAATATGTTGTCGTACTTCGCTGCCATTTATGCGCAGTGAAGATAACGTTTAACCGAAGTGAGACTGGCAGATCTTATTGCTGCGCATGCTAGCTAATGCTATTGGTCAATGTAGATTTCAAAATAATATAAGAAAGGAGTGCCTCAAGACAATGCTTTGTCTTCGAGAATGCCGTCACGGGTTCCAGCCGACGAGAGGAGTGGATCTAAGCATCCAAAGCCTTTCGCGACGGGTGATCTGCCGGCAACTCGGAAGTTCGAAAACTGCGTTAAACCGTGCCATCGAATCCGATCGAATCGCAGACAATGAGCGCAGTGGAAGACGCAGGCACACAGAAGATGGAGTCGACTAGACTATTTGTTGCCACTGTAGTAGCGGACCCTCATATATCTGCGAAAGGCATAAGAGACGCTCTGCAGTTGGATGTCTCCATTTACACCATTCGAAGAAGATTAGTGGAAGCAGGGCTTAAAACTGAGCTGCAGTGCAGAAGCCCCACATCACGGAGAGGCAGAGGACACAGCGACTGGATTTTGTGCTGTCTGTGCAAACGTGGAGTTCAGCGGACTGGAATGAAGTGGTGTTCGCGATGAATCGACATCTCAGCCACCGTGACAACACAGCGACTGCAGTTTGCGCTGTCTGTGCAAACGTCGAGTTCAGCGGACTGGAATGAAGTGGTGTTCAGCGATGAATCGACATTCTCAAGCCACTGCGACCAACACAGCGACTGCAGTTTGCACTGCTGTGCAATGTGGAGTTCAGCGGACTGGAAGAAATGGTGTTCAGCGATGAATCGACATTCTCAGCCACTGTGACAACACAGCGACTGCAGTTTGCGCTGTCTGTGCAAATGTGGAGTTCAGCGGACTGGAATGAAGTGGTTGTTCAGCGATAATCGACATTCTCAAGCCACTGTGACCAACATAGCGACTGCAGTTTGCGCTGTCTGTGCAAACGTCGAGTTCAG
>CM023483.1:108247051-108302549 GCA_013339685.2 Hyalomma asiaticum | reverse complement strand
GCGCAGTTCCTCGAGCGCTCAGTGGAACGGCTGTTGCCAGTGTTTTGTTGACGAAGAAACGGGTGCGTTTGTCGGACACGAACATTGAAATGCAGCTCTTACTGAGTTCGAACAAGGAACGTAATTGCGACGATGTGTACTGTAATAATTTGCCCCTCACACATACTGCATACTATGTATCAGCATCATTAACGCTTTGTTTTGTTCACTTGGATGTCACTTCGTGCCTTCATCTCTAGTTTCTCGTATACGTGTGCTACACCGTTTTCTTAATCGTGGTGTCTTGTGCAAGAATAACTATATCGATGATTGTAATTAACTTTCTATTTGCACGTCTGAGTCCGGAAGCACAGACCGACAGGGAAAGTGCATGTCATATGCGCTGTACTTGCAATGCGAGCACCAAGTTGCAGTTAGAAATGTCTGGAGTATACGGCCGGTTCTCCCTGAAAAAAATATCGTCTGGGAGCGTTTTTCCCAATTTTTATCTCGGGATAATACGACGCTGGCGAGTTTAAACTGTCTAAGTCTTAAACTACTCGTTTCGCCTCTGGAATGTCGAACAAGAAATATTAATTAAAAATCGAATATAACGTCAATTTAACGACACGTTCCAATTTTGGAAATGGCGCCCGCTTGCTTCTAGTTGTCCCAAGAAGCTTGCGACGTGACGTGCTCCAAGCAATGCACAACGACCCTACGTCTGGGCATATGGGTTTTGCCAGGACATTTCAGCGCACACAAGAACGCTTCTTCTGGCCAAAGATGCGCCACAGTGTAACCGCGTACGTTGCAAGCTGCGAGCTATGCCAGCGCTACAAGCGTCCACAGCGTACCGTAGCAATACATTTTTGACAAGCTTACCGCCAACTATCCAGCCATGTGATATAGTCTTACTGTGTTTGTAATATTCGTAGAATTTTAAAAAATAATCAAAATGGGCGCAGAATTGCAGCATTGCGTCACCACAAAACACATTGTGAGATATAGTAGTAGTCGTCAATGGGTGATAAGACAGTTCCGTTCCTTTTCAAGCAAATAGCAGATATTGAAGGTGTTCCGTGAAGTATTTTTTCGCAACCTAGGTTTCACGCACAATGGCAAAGTTCAAATCACTGCAATAGACAAAAAAAATTTTTTTCCAGAAAGTACTTTCCGAGGGCAAAAAGTGCACTGATATGAACGTCCACAATTTTTTACAATAGAATTGGAGAGTCGAGCGCAATATCTTGGACGCTTGGCGTGGAATGACCCAATTTCGTTATTTGATTGTAACGCGATGGTCGACTTTAGGTAGGAAAATGTGGAACAAAAGAAGACTCTCGTTACATTCGAGTAAATACGGTATTCATTTTAAAATGAACCCTGCAAGTCGGGCACTCGATAGGTGCCCGCGTGCTTGCAGTACAGCCCCAGTAGCACTGCGCTCGTGTAATATGTTGTCGTACTTCGCTGCCATTTATGCGCAGTGAAGATAACGTTTAACCGAAGTGAGACTGGCAGATCTTATTGCTGCGCATGCTAGCTAATGCTATTGATCAATGTAGATTTCAAAATAATATAAGAAAGGAGTGCCTCAAGACAATGCTTTGTCTTCGAGAATGCCGTCACGGGTTCCAGCCGACGAGAGGAGTGGATCTAAGCATCCAAAGCCTTTCGCGACGGGTGATCTGCCGGCAACTCGGAAGTTCGAAAACTGCGTTAAACCGTGCCATCGAATCCGATCGAATCGCAGACAATGAGCGCAGTGGAAGACGCAGGCACACAGAAGATGGAGTCGACTAGACTATTTGTTGCCACTGTAGTAGCGGACCCTCATATATCTGCGAAAGGCATAAGAGACGCTCTGCAGTTGGATGTCTCCATTTACACCATTCGAAGAAGATTAGTGGAAGCAGGGCTTAAAAACTGAGCTGCAGTGCAGAAGCCCCACATCACGGAGAGGCAGAGGACACAGCGACTGGATTTTGTGCTGTCTGTGCAAACGTGGAGTTCAGCGGACTGGAATGAAGTGGTGTTCAGCGATGAATCGACATTCTCAAGCCACCGTGACAACACAGCGACTGCAGTTTGCGCTGTCTGTGCAAACGTCGAGTTCAGCGGACTGGAATGAAGTGGTGTTCAGCGATGAATCGACATTCTCAAGCCACTGCGACCAACACAGCGACTGCAGTTTGCACTGTCTGTGCAAATGTGGAGTTCAGCGGACTGGAATGAAATGGTGTTCAGCGATGAATCGACATTCTCAAGCCACTGTGACCAACACAGCGACTGCAGTTTGCGCTGTCTGTGCAAATGTGGAGTTCAGCGGACTGGAATGAAGTGGTGTTCAGCGATGAATCGACATTCTCAAGCCACTGTGACCAACATAGCGACTGCAGTTTGCGCTGTCTGTGCAAACGTCGAGTTCAGCGGACTGGAATGAAGTGGTGTTCAGCGATGAATCGACATTCTCAAGCCACTGTGACCAACACAGCGACTGCAGTTTGCGCTGTCTGTGCAAACATCGAGTTCAGCGGACTGGAATGAAGTGGTGTTCAGCGATGAATCGACATTCTCAAGCCACTGTGACCAACACAGCGACTGCAGTTTGCACTGTCTGTGCAAATGTGGAGTTCAGCGGACTGGAATGAAATGGTGTTCAGCGATGAATCGACATTCTCAAGCCACTGTGACCAACACAGCGACTGCAGTTTGCGCTGTCTGTGCAAACGTGGAGTTCAGCGGACTGGAATGAAGTTGTGTTCAGCGATGAATAGACATTCTCAAGCCACTGTGACCAAAAACGACGAGTTTGGCGCCCTATGAACTCCAGGTAAAAGGTTTCGCAGTTTGTTTCCTTTCCTTATACCTTCACAATAACATTATAGTTCTTAGAAGGTGCATCAAGGTTAAGTAGACGTTAGGGAACCCCTTGCTATCAAAATTATTCCCGGTGCCTCCGCTCGGACATGTTTCGTAACTACATCGTTGTGATTACACGTAAGGTCCTCAAATTCGTTAAGGCGAAAGCCTTAAGCGCCTTATCAGGCGCTGGCCTTGAGAAGCGCAGCGTGCGGAAACCCATGTGACTTTAGCGAGTTTATAAAAAATGGCTAAAAGTCAAGGTTCCAGCTGGAATCAAACCCGCGTTGCAGTTAAGTGTTCTACCCCAGCGCACTTCCAGCACTTGAGGCGGCTTTGGAAAAAAACAATATACAGTCGTTATAACGGGCAAGAAAGAAGTAGCGTATTACTGCATAATAGATGTATCGAGTGTCAGAAACGTAGAATCACATCAGACGTCACATCACATCTAAACTGCAATAAAGCTGTTTGATTCCTTTGTCCATTTCTTTTCTCACCAGGTACTCGCCGCTATTCGCGCAGAAGGTCTTTGCCAGTGGACGATGTGCCGCGAGTGTCTGGGCCGCTATGAGACAACAAGGACTTGGTCCACTGGTCCTCATGGATGGGAAGTGGATGGCGTCAAAGTACGCTCTTGTTATAGAGCAGGAATTGGTTCCCTATATTCTGGATGGACCTTTTAAGTATTGGCGCTGCATCTTCCCGCATTTTAGGAGTCCAATTCATAGTGCTCGCAATGTGAAATCCTTCCTTGACGACTTGCGATACGCACACTGGAGTGGCCACCAGTTTGAGCGGACTTCCTAGAAACCCTAGAACCCCCTAGAAAACGTTTGGGGTATCGTCAAACGCCAACTGGAGGCGCGGAACTTGGGAAGTGCCACAGAAGACATCCTTTGGATGGCAGTGAGGGAAGAGTGGGAAGCACTTCGTGCACGCCCAGGGATCGTGGCCGCACTGTACGAATCAATGCCACGTCGTGTGGCGCAAGTGACATTCACGTTCATCATTTTTGTTTCATCTGCGAACGCGTTCAACGATTCGCTTGAAAGCAGACGATACGCTGTCGACGCCTGGCGTAATTAGCAGACGGCGTTTATGGTGCCTCTCGGACAGTGCCAGATTGACCTTCCGTTTTCTGCCCTTCGTTCTACTGCTGAGCTCGCGGCTTACCTGAGCTGCACAACATGGAAGATGTTTCTCCTGCAGGCGAACAGGCAAGTGCAGCGCGAAAGCGGGGTTCTCCCTTCAAGGATACTGACGAGCCGCGAAGGAAGAACAAAAAGGTGTCTGATGTAGACCGAGCAAGGATCATCGATGCCTGCAGGCGAGGCGGAGATGTGAAACAACTCGCCGAAACGCTCGGTAAAAATGTAAAATCTGCAAGGTCAATTGCAGCGACAGACCGCGAAGTCTCCTTCAAAACAGGGGCTCAGTGAGAAAGTTTGGCGACAATGTTGTCGCTGTCATAAAGAGAACTGTGGACGAGAATTCAACGTTCACTCTGAAGCAGATAAAACGAGCAGTTGAAGAACAACTGCCTGGCTTGACAATCAACACCAGCTCTGTCGACCGCCTGCTGGACGCCCACAGCTACTCCATTAAATTAGCGACTCAGAGGCCCGCGGATCGCAACCGCTCCGATGAGAAGCGGAAAAGGCTACGCACAATGGCTGCAGAGCGATGGGCCACGGGTGTGTCGCTTGTACGTACATTGACGAAACGAATTACAACATATGGTGTTCGAGAAAATTCGCCCGTGCAAAAAGGGGCGTGTCAGCACTGCAGACGACGACGGCGACAAAAGGCGCAAACATAAAAAACATCATCGCCTGCGTGTCTGCCAACGACGTGCTGCACTGGCGCGTAGTAGAAAGAGTGCGTGCATTGGAGTGTGTTCATTGACTTCCTCGCCGACGTGTCTGCCCTGGTTGAGTCTGAGGAGCCGGAAACAGAGGCCGTCTTCATTTTCGACAACGCTCCGGCTCATAACCGCGCAGACTAGGCAGATCTCGCCAGCTCAAAACATTCCATCAAGCGGCTGCCGCCATACAGCCCTTTCTTTAATCTGATTGAGGAAGTGTTTGCAAAGTTTAAAGGCATTGTCAAGGAGTACCTTGGTGACCGGCGTGACGAAGTACTGGCGACGAAGTAATGGCGACTCCACAAGGGGTCACGAAAAAGGAGCACAGGCGCTCGCTGCTTGTGAATGCTGCAAATCATGCAATGCCACTTGTTCAGCGCATGAATTGCGCGGCATTTGATAGGCACAACTTCTCTTTTGTTCAGGCGGCGCTCAGAGAGAAGGACATGTAGATTTTCCTTATGCTTACAAACCCATCCAGAAAGTGCCCCGGTCTCCTTTGCAATCAAATACTGCATCGAATAAACTGCATCTTTTCGTTCATGAGACACCGGCGTATTTTTGTGCGTCCTTAGCGTCGAGGGACGCTTCTCATTAAACACGTCACGATGTTAATTGGCAGGCGATCTTCTGGTGATCGATGCTTGAGCTATGAAAGAAAAAAGCACCACCTCATGCGCGATTAAGATGGTCTTTTTCCCACTTCTATTTGATTACTTCTATTTGATTAAACTGTGGCGATGAATAAAATATCACTCCACTAACACAGCGACATGCCAGTCGAGAGCCGCTAACGTCGCTTCATTTCATTTCAATGAAAAACGTGTCTAAATGTTCGAACGTCGCCCTTTACAAAATCACTTAATTTCACATGGATACCCTGAGTGTTGGAGAGTATATGAAGCGTGGTGACTTTACTTGAATAATTACTGATCAGAATCTTACACTTTGACTGTCATTTCGTTGTACATGCATGTCGGCCACTAATGTGAGCGCGCGCGGGTGAAAATGGTGGTGACGTCATGTGAATCACTAGTGATCACGCCGTATGACTTCGTTTGATATGCACGTTGGCAGGTTAGGAAAGTGCCGGTGGGGTTTATAGGTATGATGAGGTCACGTGAGTCACTAGAGATCACGCCGTGTGACTGAGTGATATGTCGCAGTTTATTACTCTTTCGAAGACGTTTCGTTTGATATGCATGTCGGCCGGATAAGAAAGTGCAGGTGGGGGTGATCGGTGTGATGACATCGTATGACATTGAGTCACTAGTGATGACACCATTTGAATGAACGATAAGTATCACGTTATTACTCCTTCAAAGACGGTTGTTATGCGTGTCGATTGGTTAGGAAAGCCGATTTGTGTGATGATTAAACTGACTGGCACAGGGATTAAAATGAGGAACATTTGGATTAAAATGGGTGGCGCGAAGATTGAATCAAATGGCACGCGGATTAACTCCGATGGCGCTGGGATTAAATATGGTGGCGCCTGGATTAAATTGTCAGCGTCCAGATTGGAAGTGTTGGTGCTCGAATTAAATTGCCGGCTCCTGGATTATTATCATTGGCGCTTGGATTAAAATGAGCGGGAAAACCTAGTTTCGCGCAGGAGGAGTGAGCGCTGTGTTTGGCGCTCTTTTGTCATCTGCTAGAGTTGCGGCCGCGCTTCAGCTCGGCACGAAGCGCGGCCGAAGGCGCAAAATCTTGAAAATAGTCGCTTTCCTTCGAGCTAGAAGGAAAATGACGGGAATGATCTATAATCAAATAAATGTCGCCGGACACATCAGCCGGACTGCCACCTTTCGTTCGCCTTCTCTTTAGATAAGGAGTTGCCCGCGTCGAGAAAGCTTTCTGGCGGGCATCGAATGCTGTGATTCCATGATGGGTCGAGTGCCACACGATGAGAGGGAGCGTATTGTTGAACTGTGCCTACGAAATTAGTCAACACGCTCGTGCAAAATTAACGCACCGGCCACTTAAAACAGTGAACCGAATTGTTCAAGCATACAAGGTCGACCGACGCACGAAGGACACTCCTCAGAAGCCACGGCGTCGAGCCATGAGGAAGACCTTGCCATCGTAGGTGCTTAGGCACCAAATCCTAGGCGTTCTGCTCAAGGGATTAAGGTAAACTTTGGGCTGAGCGCTTCGAAGAGCACTGTGAAGCGCCGCCTGTATCAGGCAGGTCTGGAAAGCCGAAAAGCGGCACAGAAGGTCCTCCCACGGGCCGCCATCAAGGACAAGCGGCTTCAGTTTGCCCCGCGCCACGCAGGCTGTGTTCATCAGGACTGGAAGAAAGTCTTTACGGACGAGTCCACTTTCACGACCTATTGGGACAACAAGAAGTGCATTTGGCACCCTGACTGCACTGTAATATATTCCTGTAGCTCCTTGAAGGAATTTTTGTCTCAACTATAGATGGTTAGAAACTTGCATGTTGCTATGAATACCATAAAAAATATACAGTATCGTTCATAGAACACTCTCACCGCAGAGCCTATGACGGTAGACAATATAGAAAACCTGCTCTCAAGTAACTAATACTTGAAAATAGCTTAAAAAATGCATGGATGATATTTTCTGGTAGTAATGTAGAGAAATGGTAGTAATATATACAAATGTTATCAGCGATGACCTATTATATTAGACTTCATGGTTTTCCTATGCCGCAATTATAACAAAACAGTGGAGAGCGGTGTCAATTCTTATGCTTGCAGTTTTCTGAAGCTATCTCTACACTGTAAAAAAAAAACGTAAAATTACAGGAACAGCCAATGGTACTGCAGCCGTACGTGCGCCTTAACTTCCGCGTTCCGCAACGGCCTACAACGACTTCCAGTACGTCTCAACAAATCTTCTTTGCGAGTACGATGAGCGATCATGTTTACTGTGCCTGATATTCGGTGAACACCAAGCGCAAGAACACTGCCGAGCGCGCGGCTCAGTCAGCTTGCTTATTTTCAAGGTTTCGGGTTGCGTGTGTGTCGGCGGCTTCGTTTTGTTGTTCCCGCGCTTTTCGTTAGCAGGTTCACTCGTGGAACTTCGTGTATTAGCCGGCTCCTATTGAAGGACTCCATGGTAAGTGGAATGAACTTGAATTCTTTGTTGCGTGGCCATGTTCTGTATGTACGATCTAGTGGTGTAACGTGCCTTTACTGGAAGGATCATGCAACTTGACCGCACAGCTTGCTCTAGTCAACTTGCCCATTCATAATGTGTTGCCGAATCGCCTGTCTTTGCATGATCGGTCGTCACTTCAAATAGACACTCGCGGAGCCTGCACAAGTGTATAATTCATGGGTAGGTGCGTTGACGATTCGCATCGTGCATAAAGGCCAAACCGCATGTGCGCGATTTTGTGCGCGACGGCGACGAGCGACGCGGAATGTGAAGAAATGGGCCGTCGCGCGACGCGTCGCTCGATCGATCGATAGCTCGGTTTTTGGAAATCTAGAAAAGATCGCTCGTCGCCCAGAAGTCGTGCGAGCGACAGCCAATCACCAGGAGCCGGAACAGGATGTGGTTGAGTGACGTACTGCCGGTTTTCGCACGTTTGCCGTCCGCGGCGTCTGCTGAGAGTTTGTCTGCTCAGACCGCGCCGCATTGCGACGGCAATTTGGAGCGAACCACCGAAATCAGGACCATGGCCAACGGCGACGACAGGCAGGCTTTCAACGAAAGCTTGATTGACGCCATCGAAACGGAAGCCTGCCTGTGGGACCTGCGCAACAAGCAATACAAGAACCGGCCCATTTGCGACGCGGCTCGGCCGCGCGTTGCTAAAGCGTTGGCAGTGACAGGTGAGCACTGATCATATGTTGCCTATTGTGCAATAAGGCACCTGCATGCTGTATGACGATCACTGATGTACCTTGCGCAGTTGCTGAGGTTAAAGCCCAGTGGAAAAGCTTGCGGGACACCTTCCGGCGGGCGTTGAAGGAGCTCAATCGTGCTATGAAAAGCAGTGCGCCCGCGGGCGACGACCTAGACGAGGCGACACAGAGGATTTTCTTCAAGCGTCTCCTTTTTCTGAAGAACACGATCGAAGGAAGACCGTAAGTATGTTAAAAGTCGCAAGTCGAACGTAGTACGTTGAAAGTTGCTCACATTACAATCCTGTAATAATGCAGATATGCCTTTGTGGAGCCTTTCTTTACTGTAATTTGTTTTGGCGTTTTTTTTTTTTTTGTCCCAACAGTGCTATAGACAGCCTTGTCAAACATCGCTTGAGGCAGGATGGCTCGGTATTGTTCTCAACGGGAAGCGGGTACGAACATCTGGGGGAGCCATTCCCCGGAACCGGTTGGGCCAGAGATGAGACGTGCAGAGGGGACCTCAGTAAAAAAAAAAAAAAAAGAAAACGCAGCCAGCCATCTCTTTTTTTTCTTTTATTTATTTACACGGAGGTTGTGAACGGGTCTCTAGGAATGAGAGCCGACGACTTTGCAAATTGAAAGCAGTGCTTAGCAATCCTAACTGCGGTATGAATTAAACCTTGTATCCTGCAGCACAACTGGGAACCTGGAAGCTGTGTCATCTTCCCAGTGTGAGACAGCGCAGGAGGAGCAGCGTGTAACCGCACAACAGCTGTTCTCCCAAATGTATGAGCCAGAAAATGAGCGAGATAAATTGTGGATGCTGTACAAGTGACATTGACAGAGGGCCATGCAAACCTGAAAGAAAATGTTCAGGTGCGTGGGGATGGGCAGGGTCAGAGCCAGAAAAAGAGAAGCAAAAAAGAAAAATATGATGACCAGATAGAGGGCCTCACAACAATAATTGAAGAAAAAGCTGATGAGCATGAACATTTCAGGGGTTTTCTTGCCAAAAAATGAAGAAGGTGCCACCAAGGCTTGTTGGCACTATGCAGATAGAGCCGCTGGAAGTGGTAAACAGATATATGAGCAGAGTTTATGTCTTGAGTTTGCATTGTATTTATTAATAACCAAGTATCATTGTTTATGTTAAAATCTTGTTTTTAGTTTTTTCAATGAAACTGCACTTTTAGGGCACTGCTTTAAGTTTGTTGCTAGATATCTTGTAATTACTACCATTTTGTTCATAACTATTTACTTTTCATTTTTTACTTTCTTCAGATATTTATTATATTGCTAGGAGTTTACCTTTTCCTATTTTCTTTTCCTTACTTGTAACTTGATTGCAATGCATCAATTTGTTCTACCTGTCATTTTGTTTGCTATTGCTCATTTCCGATACATTACGTACATGGTAATTTGCGGTAATTATTGTAGTTGTATTGCAAGGTGCTCATGTACTTGCCATTGCTGTTCTGATCCCTGATGGGAGTGGCAGTATAAGCACAGTGAGGAAAGAATAGACAAAACACAAAGTAATAACCAAGAAATTTTATTGCCTTCAATCTCTGTATCTTAAGTGCCATATGCTGATTATTTGTTGTTTATGCTTTAGTTTTATTCCATTCTATTTTTACATTTTATGGTACGTGTCATTTGTTGGTGCATTGTATAATACCATAGGTTTTATTATGCATTTTTTATGTAATAAGTCACCCATTCTGTTCTGCAGTGCACTGGTGAATGACAGTATATAAAATAACTACATTTATTTGTGAACAAAAGAGGAGGACATATCCAGCAGTATGTGCTATTCTTTACTCATATACAGGTATCTTATTTCAAAGGAATGAAAAAGATAATTTGCTTCCGCACTTACCCTTTAAGCTGTGAACCTTGAAGGTCTCTGCAATCAAATGTGCACTTACATCAGGGTGCTTTGATACAATTGTGCACTTGTGAAACACTCATCCACAATGTTAGTTAAGTCGGGTTTTTTGGCGCAAAAGCAACTCAGGCTATGATGCGCCAGTCACAAGGTGTTGAGATATGACTATTAGCGAGGTGCATACCTAAAGCTTATGTAAAAGGCGACATTCTTCTAGAAAACCAAAGACAGCCGAAATCGGTACAAGCGAGTCATCTCCTAGAAGCAAGGATGGGTGGAGAGGTGTGTGTGTTTTATATAGTGCGCCGAAGTATTTTTGTCTTTGTTTTTCAGTGCGAGGACACAAGATTAATAAATGTATAACTGTAAGTGGTTCTTGGCAGCCTTCACATTTTGGTTGGGGTTCGTTCGCAAGTAAATAGTTGTGTGTCATGTGAGTATGTCCGATTCGCAGCCTACATAATGTTACTTCCATGAACCGTTCTTGGTGATGACAGTTTTTCCATTCCCCAAGCACTGGTTTGACTAGGTTGAGTTTATTACTTGTGTATGTGTCCCAGTGTTGTTGCCATTTTGTTGATAGAGCTAGTTTTATTACTCGCCGGCTGTCTTTCAGAGGTATTTGAGCTTTAGTGACGGTTTGATGAGCTGCCAGAGAAGCGAATTTGTCCGCTTTTTCATTGCCAGGTATCCCAACATGGCTTGGGACCCAGCAAAATCGAATCCGCACTTCCTGATTATTTAATGACACCATATTTAAAATGGTGGCAATCTCTACCTCGCCAGCTGGCCCAAATCCACACAATGAAGACATAATGTGCAACTTCTTAGTTTTCGCTGATAAATATTAGTTTGATGTTTTTTTGCAGAACAAAGGTGCAAACAGGAGCAAATGCATGTTCAAGTGGGGAGAGAACTAGCTTTGAAATGGTAATTAGTGGTGACAATGTATATGCATGCTTATTATGACTAATAATAACTTAACTTGCATTCGACTGAGCATTGCAATGACTTATTTACAAGAATAAGGGACTTCATTACCTAGCCAAATGTTGTGCACTGTGTGGCGAGAAAGAGCATATACATGATAGTAACATTCAATTCATATGCTGCATTTTGTATTAGCCTGAACAAAATCCTCTCCTATGACAACTTTTCTTGGTGCACTACTTTGCCTCTGTGTATCCTGTTTGCAATTCATTTCCTGTCTCTTCAGCGAAACTCTGATAACGTGAACAATGAGTTCACCTGTACAAATATTTTATTCATGCATGCTGTTGTGCAATATGGAAGAGAGGCGTGCTTAAGTAATCAAACATCTCTTTTGCAGTCACTGTGAGAGTACATCATTTCAGTACGGTAATACTGTAGTGAATAAAAGGTAAAGCCATTCACATTATTGAATTGTACAAGCACATTAAATGTTATACAACCTAATGTAAA
Organism: Hyalomma asiaticum; assembly: GCA_013339685.2. NCBI lineage: Eukaryota > Metazoa > Arthropoda > Arachnida > Ixodida > Ixodidae > Hyalomma > Hyalomma asiaticum. The sequence continues at coordinate 108,290,686 of CM023483.1, read as the reverse complement.
TGCATACCAAAATAGCAGTGCTCAAACAATTTCTTACAAAAAAGTCTGAAGTATCACCATCAATACCATGAACAGTTTCCGTGAGCACACACCTGTGATGTGAACAAAAATATGAATGTATGAATGCGGATTTTTTATTCCGGGAGACTGTGTTTTCATATGTGCTTAGTGCTGTGGGAGCATTGCCTGCAACTTAAGTTTACAGTGATGCCCTTCCCAAGCCCTCATAATCGTCAGCCCGTGTTAGCCCGCAAGCCCACAAATAGTTCCTATTTTGAACATTGCATGCGATGAAAATAAAGCAGTAGTGGCAAAAATAAAAGATAAGTGCATAAACTTATATGTTTTCATTCGTTGACTAGAGTGGAACATGGAAAGCTCATTCTTTAATGAGTTGAAATGACACACTTGCTATGAAAAAACCCAGCGCAAGCCACACGTGCCGCTGCTTAAGTTTCTCAACTCTGCTGGCTGTGAAGACATTTGATGGATAAATAGAGTTCGGAAGTAAAATAAAACTGCAGCCCACTGAAGAGGGCAACACTCCTATGCCATAATTTTTGTCCGTGCCTTTTGCGCACCTTATTGCTTCTATGGACAAAAAGGCTCCAGAACAGCAGATGCCCTAAGGTCTCAAAAGTTTGCCTTTGAGACCTTAGTGCCAACTTGGTGCCATATTGAAAGTGTCGCATGACGACGATTTTGTTTGCTTCTGTGTCTGGCTGGCAGAGTAACACTGACTCACACAGTCAATCAATCAATCAATCAATCAAATTAACTTTTTTTCTCATTGAGAAATATGGGGGTGACAGAAAAAAAAAGCTGCAAAAACTGCAGCTTGACAAGGCTCCAGCCTCCTACAAAGTCCACCTGCCCTTGCTGCCAAGTGCTGTCTTTTTAAAGTTCTATCCTACTATAACTTTTAGTACATATAAGTTGAATAAAAGCAGCTTATGAGCAATATGTCGGAATTCACACGAGATGGTGTAATTATAGCATGTTGTAGACATGATAAGGCTCTAATGATGTTTGCAGTTCATTGTTTCAGAAATAAAATGTGTGCAACACAAGAAATGTGTAAATCGTGTCAACACTTATATTAAAGGAACAAAAAAACAGTGTGTCTTGTATAATGGAATTACCTTTTCACAATATCAAAATACCACTCTTGAGAGAAGTTGTTTGGTAAGCTAGAAAATATGCACGAAATGAAGATATAGGCAGCGTTTGCCAACTCAGGCCACCCACACAAACAACACATGACACGATAAATTTGTGATGATGGCTTCTGGAGCTCACAGAATTACTTATCGGTAAAGAAACTACATTGTGTGTATTAAAGGAGCACTGACACAAAATTTTGAAGGCGAGGTAGCTTGAAGGATAGACTTGTGAGGACACATGCATCATTTGCAAAATATCAATGGTGAATATAGTAGTCTAGAACATACTTAATATCAATTTTAAAGTGTGTGAAGTGCAACCGACCTGCCAATGGAGGACCTTGCGGAATCCACAGGAAGCAACAACCATCTACGACCTGTTTGTGTGCTGTTCGCTCAACGTGTTCTCTGCCACTTTTGTTTGCCCTCCTTGCCATGGAGTTTTGTTGTTGGGTGTCCTGAGCAATGAGGCCACCCCCATTCGTGCGTTCCTTTGTTCTCTCCCCACCTTTCTCTTGTCCAACAGAGAGCAAAGCACTTGCACACGTTGCAAAGCGTAGTGTGGCCAGTTGCGTCCAACCTTTCTTGGCACTCTCTGGAACCAAAACTGGAAGTGGCCACTATGAAAACTTTTCTAATTAAAGAACAGTCATGCGCAGAAGCAAAGGAGGTTGCAAAACATGATGAGTAGGCCATTAGCGACTTTAGCGACTTTTTGCAACCGAAAAAACAAGATGTAAATTTTTTGTGTTGGTGCTCCTTTAAGGAAGCCAGAGACTTAAATGGAATGTCTAAGAAAATTTTTTGAGAGAGCCAATGTAGGAAGAATAAAAAAACACTGAACAGGGTTCATTAAGCTTTGGCATTAAATACAAATATGGAACTTTGACATTCACTGTCTTTGAACATAAATGGAAAAAGAGACTTAGTTAACCAATTTATACATTTAGTTTGGCAAGTTCTTTGAGGTTCCACTACCAGGGAACTTGCCCCTCTTTCTGAAAGAGGGGCAAGTTCCCTGGCAGGCCACGTTTATCTTGTGTGTCACTTCGGGAACCATGTTGACCATTCTTGAAACTTTGCATGCCTGACATTTGAGTGTCGTCTAGAATTTCACAGACAATGTGACAACGTGTTATGACATGTGTATAAAAGCCGGCGCATTTAGCCGTTTGTCAGTCTTTCCGTTGACCGACGACTGTTTACGCTGCTATTGCTGTGCATTGTGATTGGCTTTGTTTTGCTGAGCATAAGTTCGCCTGACATTGTCTTGAGTGCTGCGTGCGTCACGACCACGTGACAATCGGGCTTAAAGACGAGAGGAGGGGGAGGCATGGGGGCCCGGCCCCCCCCTTCATTCTTTAAGGAGCCCCTCCCCCCCCCCCTCCCTGCATTGTGGCACATATTCAACAAGCGCGGGAGTTCATCTATTGGCAGTGGTGAATTGTGTGGGGAAACTGTCGCTCTCCAATTTTCCAAATAATGATTTATTCGCGACGATTCTGATGATGTGGTGCGAGCAAAGCAGGAAGGTCTGCCCAAACTTCTTGCTGACCACATGATAACTACTTGCGTTCTGAACGACCTAACCAACCGTCATTCTCGTCACTGACTTCGCGCTGGAGATGCAAGCGTGGCAGCTGGTAATATATAGATATGTATATATATAACCTTGATTCGGGCAGGGATATGTATGATATATAACCTTGATTCGGGCAGAGATAAGCAAAAAATAGAAAAATAGGCGCGAATTCTGCTCATCGCATAAACGACCAAATATTCGCAGTAAGATGGCTGTTGTAAGCAACAGAGAAAGAGAATATTGCATCTATTGTGAAAGTCTTTTCTTTCACATTGTTTCGTGCAAACAGAAAGGCACATGTGCACAAGCGCACATGTGCGGCAGAAAAACGCTCAACTGGATGCGCTGGTCAAGTCTATTGCGCCTGGATTGCGCGCGGACCAGGCGAACGGCTGTTCGCTTTGTAAGCTTCTTTTAGAATAGTTGGTTTCCTTTTCACGTGAGGATTGGGCGCACAGATGCCTTCGCAACAAAAACAAAAATAGTAATGCATTCTAAAAAAATCTGAGGCTGCCTGGAAAGGGCAGTTAAGCAAGCGGCCCACTTGAGAAGACCAAATGGGGACATTGGCGGCGAGAATAATGTTGGACTGCAACAAGAAAACTAACAAAATTCAGCTTGTGCTGTTTCCTGACGTGTTCCTTAATTTCTTACTTATTGTAACAAGTGTTGCATAAATATGGCTCTGAATATGAGAATAAAAGAAACTTTTTTTGCTATAAGTGCCACCTGTGTAGCATGCCGCTACCTAAGGAATTAAGAGCCCACAATCAAGGAAGTCCTGGCTCAAGACAAAAGAGCCCATGAAAAGGAACATTGCTAAGCACCTTAAGCTGGCTCGGCAAAGAACAAAGCGTTTGGCCTCATGTACCAGCACACTGCAACAGATGATTTGCGCAGTGAAAAATGCAAATTCGAAAATCATTGAAGACGCCCTCACGAGCGAACATGAAGCATTGCCATCAAGATAAAACGAGATTGCTGTGCATATGTTTGCAGCAGCTAAACGTGAAGGCATGCGGGGAATGACATACACCAAGAGCTGGATCCTCGAGCATGTAATTATGAAAATGAAAGGCCCTAAACTATATGAGCACATGCGCAAGCAAAATATTCCTACACTCCCAGCAAAATCAACGCTGAGCAATTACCTGAAGTTTTATAGGACCGGATTTGGCTTTAACGCCAACATTTCTAGAGTCATTAAGGAATAAAGCATGATGGATAATTTTAAAAGACATGGAGGACTGCTGGTGGATGAGATGAAACTGTCAGAAAACCTAGCTGTTACGTCCAGCGCACTCATTGAAGGATTCGTTGATCTGGGCTCCTTCACTCCTAAGACTGACAAACACACTGTGTGTGACTATGGAATGGTCATTTGTTTCATGCTGTCTGTTGGGAAGTGGACACAGATCCTAGCTGCATTCGCCACTCATTGAAATGTGAAAGGATACCTGCTAGCAAAAAATATGACAGAAGCAGTTATCCTTGCAGAAAATGCAGGGTTATTTGTTGACTTCATTACTAGCGACGCAGATCCTTAGAACAGGAAGGTGTGGTCTCTGATGGGAACTGGAGCGACCGCAAAACTGACAAAATGCAAGGTGCAACACCAAGTTGATGCAAGCTGTTCACTTCACTTTGTGTCCGACTTCCCTCACTTAAGTGCCTCGGAAATGAACTACTGAACCAGCAGGCGAGATAAGTTAGTTCAGCAGGTTTTCCCTGCATTTCATCTGTTGCAAAAAGGCCATGTTTGTATGTCCAGGGCTGTATATTGGTTTAAAAGGTAAACGGCTTGTCTTTTCTCTGTGTGTATATTTTGTAGGTCTCCTCCCTTCGTCCACTACGGAAAGCATTGGAGCCTGACGGCTCTAATGTGACTCTTCAAGCCGTGGATGCGATAACAAGCTGTCACACCAACCCGAACAACTTCGAGAAAACGAGGGTTCCCTTTGCATTTCAAGTGTTTGGTGACAAGGTGCTGAATGGTCTTCAACTGTATGAGACTAAGCTGGAAAGAAACTGTGCAAGCATAAAGCTAGTGCTCATCTTTTTTTTTTTTTTAGGTAAGTTTACGCACAGCACTTTTTCTAAGATGGTTACAGTCAAACCTCGTTAATACGTACCTGCTTAATGTGTAACTCCGGTTTAAACGTAGTCGCGAAGATTCCCCCACCCAGTCCCCATTGAACCCCATGTATTGGCTGACCGCTTAAGCTGTAGTCGCTTGTTGCATTACATACGGTTAGTACGTACCATTTTCTTGTTTTTATATGTTCACAGGCAGAAAATCGGCAAAATTTCACTTGCGCAGAGGTCCGATTCACGAGCGGCGACGATCGGACTAAAATTGTCAGTGATAGTGACGTCAAAACATGGCCACGGTGACGTATTTTCTGTTCGTACGGCTGTTGCCGATCGAAGCGGGCAAAAGTATGGCCCTTGAGATTGGTAAACTGCAGCGACAGTGACGTCAAAACATGGCCACGTTGACGTATTTTCTGTTTGTACGGCTGTTGCCAATCGAAGCACGCAAAAGTATGGCCTTCGAGATTGGTAAACTGCAGCGATAGTGACGTCAGAACATGGCCACGTTGACGTATTTTCTGTTCGTACGGCTGTTGCTTATCAAAGCGCGCAAAAACATGGCCTTCGAGATCGCCACGTTGACGTATTTTTTGTTTGTATGGCCTACGAGATTGGTTTTTGTTAGTCCGCAGCGGCTGACGGTAGGGGAATTCGCTGTCACTTTGGAATCCGCCACGTTTCCTTTTTATTTTTCTTTTCTTTCATTATCCCGTGTCCGCCGGTGGTGTTTTGCGCAGTGGTGTGTTCTTTAACAACGGTCTTTTGCACGGCGTATTTTTTTTTATTGTTTGGTGCGCGTGTTGTGCGATTTAATTCGCACGTGAGGACTGCTCTGCCGAAGTATCGCGTTTTGAGTGTTAAGGAAAAACTGGAAATCATTCGCACCATTGAAAATGGAGCGAAGAAAGACTTGCCTCCGACGACTGTGTGCGGGATATGGAACGCTCGCGAAAAGTTGAGGGGCGGCACAGGCAGCCATCTGAAGAGGTGCCGCATCAGAGACTCTGCGTTTCCCGAAGTGGAAAAGGCCCTGCTTCTTTGGTTAAAGAAGGCGCGGAGCATGAACCTGCCTGTCACTGGACCGCTTCTTACTGAGAAAGCGCTAACTTTCGCAGCTCAACTGAATTGCACAGGTTTTGATGCCGTCGCAAAACCTGTGCAATTCAGTTGAGATGCCGTCGTCACGGCGAGGCCACCACGGTGGCAAGTGAAAATAACAGATTTTTTTGCTGCCTGCCCTTGAATAAAGCTTGCGTGCCTGTGTGTGCGTGAGTGTGTTTATGGGGTTCGTGACGTTCATTTTTGGCTGGTTAGTAGCCGCTAAACCGGCACTGACGGTTAATTCGTACATCGCTTAGTGCGTACCCAAACGTCATTCCCGGCCAACTACGTATTAACGAGGTTTGACTGTATTAAGGTATGAAAAAAATCGGAGCACTATATATTCGACCATGAACTAAATCTAAAAATGCGAATTCTTGTTGCATTTCTTTTGCAGGATGATCCGGGACATCATTGAAATAATGACATCCAGATTTCCAAGACAAGCCCTGCGGCCAGACTCTGCGTCAGAGGACAAGCTTCTTTCGTTCCTGACGTAGTACTTGACTGAATGGGAGCTGCATGCAGGTGGTCGAGGTGGCTTCCTTTCGGCATCTACTGCGACTGGCCTGAGAGTCACAATTCCAAGCGTTTTGTCATTGCTGACATGTGATGAAGAATGTTGGCTACAAGTACTTAATGGCCTCCAAGCTTAGTCAGGACCCAGTGGAAAATCTGTTTGGCAGTTTATAATTACGGTGTCTTGCCTAAGATTTTAGGGCTTCCCAGATCTGTATCTAATGGTAATGCTGAAGCTGGTGTTCTTACCGCCCTGCTTGACCCAGACATGATGGGAGGTCAAAAGCCTCAAAAAAGTGACATCATCGAAAGTTTTAGTGATGATGACATTCCCTCCGCAGGACATCAAAAGCAAGGCCCCGTCCCCAACCATGCTTCATGTGTTCAAGCAAAAAGTGGTGACCGGCTCATTTTTTACATGTATAGTTACATCGCCAGGAAATTTTTCTTGAAATCGGAGTGTGATGAATGCCACAAATTGTTTCTCACAAAGAAGGGTGATGTGACTGTCTTGCTGCTGGTGGCCTACTGTACCCCAACCATAGCCTCCTATATACTTTCAGTGCCTGCTTGAAGGAGGCGAAGCTACCGTCCGTGCTCTCCAACTGGTTGACTCCGTTCTCCAAGAGATGGTGCTATCAGCCCTGGGTAGCGTGAGCGGAGTTCGCCGTAAGCCTGCAGTCAACACGCGCGTTGTGCTCCCACGACTAAAGAACTTTTGCGTGTTCTCGTGATGCCATGGCCTACTGCTGCATTCCAAAGTGTAACTCAGATGTTAAACGTAAGGTACCTGGCAATTCGTTTCATGAGATTCCTAGTGACAGTGAAGCGAGACGTGACTGCTAACCAAAGCAATTCCTCACTAAGGAAACATATCAAGCACTTATGCTGACAACGAAGTCCAATGTTGAGTGCACGAGATACCTACTCGATGTGGTCTCCTTCAAGTTTGTGCTCACGAGGAAATTATCTTCTGACCCAGTTGAATCCTTTTTCGGATGGATAAGGAAGTCATCTGGTAGTAATGACCAGACTGACGTCCAGGCTGTTTTGTCTGGTGTCGAAAAGGCCTTAAAGACTGGCATAATTTCTGCTTCAAAGACCAGTAATGTAGTGGATTCATCAAGCCATGACTCAAATAAAGTTGCAAGCAAGGAGAACAAAGCGCAAACAAGTCAATTTCCAGTCGAAGCTAGGAAACTTCTTCAAGAGCTCCTAAGAAGCCCTGCAAGCTTGCTTCCAGCTGTGGAAACTGCAGTACTTGCTATTGTGGGAGGCTACGTGGCCCGTGTTATACAAGAAAAGATTGCTTGCAGCTCCTGCATTTCATTTGTCATAAAGCCAGCATCCCCATCCCCTATTGAGTCTGATTAGGCATCAGGACAGAGGTGGGCTACTGCACCTATCAAGTGAGCTTGTTAATGTTTTGTATGCACTAAAGAATTACACTGAACTCATCTTAAACAAGCGCAGAGTAAAGTCAAGACCTCTGCAGGAAACAGTCAGCAACGCCGTTTCTGCTATGGCAGACAAGGACGTCTTTAAGGGTGTTTGCACTGAGCACCGTTTGCGATTTCTGGAGCTCGTTTGCATGAAATTTTGCAAGCCTGTGTTCACCAACTATGGCCTGAGTGTGACCAACAAACATGATGTGAGGAAGGCACTTCACCACAAGCCGTTGTCGAGAAAGTTCTAAAGCTCTAAGTTGTGTTGTTGCAGCTACTTCACTGCACTATGTTTTCATTGCATTTTGAAATTGCTTACTGTACTCATGCGTCTTCGAAATTCCGACAAAATAAATATGTGTCAAGAACAAAGTGTACGCGACTGCTGGCGAATCTTTTGACTATTTTTCTTTTTATTCTTTATCTTTTTCTGTCCTCCTGTGTGAGTGTTTGTTGTCAGTTTAAACGAGCTTCCTTCTCGTTTGTTGACTGAAGTGAATGGCGATTTATTGCCCTGCACGGGCCCGGGTGGTCCTTTCCCTCGGTTCCCAGAACTTTTTGTGCAAATGTCGGTGCGCATGAGTGCGTGTATGTGCGTGTTTCCGCGTTGGTGGCAATGTGCGTCGGCGCGGCCGTGAGTGCCGGTGGACATGTGGCTTTGGAGGAGCGAGAGAGAAAAGCGTGGGAAGACGAACCGATTGGACACAGTTCGACGAGATGCAGTAGTGCGCGGGAGACGACGTGAGTGCGTAGAGCCACAAAAGCGAGCGAGTGCGATGAACAGCGCGGAGTGCGGACAGTGCGATGTGCGAGAGCGATGTGCAGGCGGCTGTGCGACTGCGAAGAGTGTGTGCGTTTAATGTTGTAATGTCTCCCTTGTTTAACTTTGTAATTTCACCCTTTTACTTTTCAAAGTAAATAGTTTTCATTTTCATTCCTTTAAACTGTGCGTGTACTTTTATTTACGGCCATCACCTTGCTAACAACCTAAGAAGTGGGATTTGAACGAAGTTGACTTTGAGTGAAATGCGATCACAACGGAGTGCGATCTGAACAAAGTGCGACAGTGCGTGGAATGGTGAACTGCTTGTGAGAGAGCGTACCATCAGTCACAATGCAAGGATCCTCGTCAGAGAAGAGCGGTCAGTGCGATGATGACTGCGCCGGACTCGCCAAGCGGGAACTCTTCGACGCCCTGCGCGAGAAGGACCGTTTGTTGGCGGACCTGTTGCGGCGGCTTCCGCAGCTGGAATCGTTGGCGGCTCCACGGCAGGCGGACGTCGCTACGTTCCAAGTGATGCCTGATTTCAGCAGGACCATCGCAGACTTCACTGGTGACGGGTGCGCGTCAACGGCGCGGGAGTGGATCGAGGGCCTGCGACAGACGGCGACGCTTCACAGGTAGCCTACGCCGTTTTTACTCGAGACTGCAAAATGTCACCTGGTCGGCGCCGCCAAAGACTGGTACTGACCGAGAGCTGTGGAGATTTCCTCGTGGGATGACTTCGAAATGATGTTCGGGCGAACTTTCTACAGCCAGACGCGGGCGGCGGAGCGGTGCAGACACATGCAGGAGCGCATGCAGCAGCAGAACGAGGCAAGGGCTGCGTACTTCCACGCGAAAGTGCGCCTCTGCAAGGAGGCACACTTAGATTTCTGCGACACGAGGGAGCAGGTGCTGACTGGTCTCCGATCGCGGGAATTATGGACCATGCTCCTTGGGAGGTCGCACGAGGACGCAGATGACCTGCTTCACGACATCCAGCAGTTCGAAAGGATAGATTGTGACCAACGTGAGCGCTTCGGTGGAGCGACTGAGCGAACAGCTACAAGCCATCTGCCTCACTTACAGACAGCACCCAGGGAGCCTCTCATTTCAAGCCCGAAATTGCGGTTGAAAGCTGCTGAGGAGACCACAGTGCAGGCCAATGTTATCAATTCGGTACGACTATCATCGCAGTCAAACATCACCGGCCCAGTCCTGTTCAACAATTATGGACGCGAAATTATGGTTGACATGGAGGGCGGAGAGGTAACAGTGCCGTTGTTGACGAGCGGAGATGACAATGTGCTCCTCCGTAGAGGACAGCGACATGGCCACGAGACCGAAGTGGACATTCCAGCTTATGCGAAAACGGCGGAAAGCGATCTCAGCGAAGAGTGTGGCACGGTACCTTCAGAGTGAATTCTGGTTGTGGAAAAGCAGCTGCTAGTTACACGTGAGGAGACTAAGGTTGGTCCACCGGTTACGGAGGCGCAACGTAGCCAGCTCGCGTGCATGTGTCCCGTGACTGCTTCGCCACCAACCTCAGTGAGCTTGGACGTATGCCAGTCCTTACGATGGACATACAGGAGGCACCTTGTAGTACTCCCGTTGCGGCTCGGCACTTCCGCACGAATGCAGAGTAGCCCGAAGCTTGCCGCACTAAAGACGAGAAACGAAAGACAGAGGGTTTTTCAATTTATGACAGAGGACGACGATGATAGTGCGGAGAAATCGGACACATCCGTAATAGTGGTGGAGCTGCCAAGACACATCCCTACGAGAGTGCACCGTATTTGTGTGTGTTTCATTGGAAACTCTCGTGCGCGGTGACTGTAGACTTGATGGGCGAACTGTGCGCGTTTCAACAAACAATGCTGTAGTTGAGGAAACCGTTCTCATTTGTGTATAGGCGTGCGTTTTCTTTTACCTTTTTACATTTCCGTTTGTGTAACAGTGTACGCATTTATTTCTTTCGAATTTTTACTCCCATTAACGAGGACGTTAATGACGGTCAGGACGACCGAGTGTACCTGACTGCTGGCGAATCTTTTGACTATTTTTCTTTTTATTCTTTATCTTTTTCTGTCCTCCTGTGTGAGTGTTTGTTGTCAGTTTAAACGAGCTTCCTTCTCGTTTGTTGACTGAAGTGAATGGCGATTTATTGCCCTGCACGGGCCCGGGTGGTCCTTTCCCTCGGTTCCCAGGACTTTTTGTGCAAATGTCGGTGCGCGTGAGTGCGTGCATGTGCATGTTTCAGCGTTGGTGGCAATGTGCGTCGGCGCGGCCGTGAGTGCCGGTGGACATGTGGCTTTGGAGGAGCGAGAGAGAAAAGCGCGGGAAGACGAACCGATTGGACATAGTTCGACGAGATGCAGTAGTGCGCGGGAGACGACGTGAGTGCGTAGAGCCACAAAAGCGAGCGAGTGCGATGAACAGTGCGGAGTGCGGACAATGCAATGTGTGAGCGGCTGTGCGACTGCGAAGAGTGTGTGCGTTTAATGTTGTAATGTCTCCCTTGTTTAACTTTGTAATTTCACCTTTTAGTTTTCGAAGTAAATAGTTTTCATTTTCATTCCCTTAAACTGTGCGTGTACTTTTATTTACGGCCATCACCTTGCTAACAAAAGTAACAAGTGTTGTTACTGCCAGAGTTTCGCTGCAAAACCACAATGAATATGTGAGGCATGCCGGAATATAGGGCCCCGGATTCATTTTGATCAGATGTGATTCTTTAACGTACGCTTGTATTTAAGTACACAGCGCTTTTACATTTCAAATTCGTCAAAATGCGCCTATGTGGCCGCGAAACGAACCCGCAGCTTCGTGCTTCGTAACCTAATGCCGCTATAGCCGCTAAAGTAAGACACCGTCAACTAGCGCTGCCATATCGCTTTCTTATAGCTTTTTCAAGAGGCAAGGCAGCTACAAGTATTGCAGATACACCTAGGGATCTTTTGGGGTACTGAGGATTTAATATTCTTGAGGACAAGTATCAGTTTAGCGTGTTAGTTTGTCGTGAATACGATGCAGCGCGCGCAGAGACGAGATACACAATAGACCCTTTTCGGAATACAGCGCCACCTATTGAGAAGGATGGGGACTATGAGACGGCCGCCATCAGTTGGTTGGACTCGCGGGCGCTACACGTAGAGAACCGGCGAACGGCACCCCTAGCTTGCCGCAAAATCCTATCGCTTGTGGATTCGGTGACATGCCTGTGCATTGCTGCGTGCCGCTTTGAAAACAGCGAGGAGTATTAGGCGATGACGGCTCGAAGGCAAGTCTGCGTTTATACATTTCCTTAGCTTCCTATGTGTTACTTTTGCTAGCGCGCGTCTTACGTCGCTTTTGTCGACTTGCAGGTGTCGTTCTTCGCCTTCCCAAAGGACCCGCTTCTGAAAAAGAGATGGCTTGTTGCAATCAAACGCGACGAAGGAAAGTTGTTTGCCGTGACGAAGCACACAAAAGTGTGCTCGACACATTTCGCCAACGACGACTACTTGCCGAATGTAGCCGGCGGTCGGCGTTATCTTCGTGTTGACGCCGTACCGAGCGTGTTTGCGTTTGGAAAACCCCAGCGTCCAGCTAGAAGAAAGCCGAGGGACCGACAGCAGTGCGTCTCGCGAGCGCAGTGCTGTCGGTCCCTCGGCTTTGTGTGCATTCTTAAGCAATTTCCAAAGTCCTTTAATAGCAACGTAGGGTTTGCAGTAGCAACAGTCTTGCTGCAGTCATGTACGTGTCGTGTCAGTTCAGTGTAACATTGCAGGGACAACCAAGATGGCTCAGTGAAAGCCACGACTTTTACTCAAGTTGCAAGAAAAGAACACAAGGCTCTGTAGTATCAATTTTATTGACACATCAACAGTTCAAAAATCATCCTGTGCACTGCATTATAGGTCAGCAAACTCACTCATGAGTCGACTCATTCAGACTCAGATCAAGCTGTGAGTATGAGTGAGTCCGGTAGAGGAAAATTTCGGTGAATCCGAGTTCGTGTGAGCTTTCACAGCATGAGTGCGTCTGAGTGAGTTAAAAAATTTTGCCGACCTATGCAGTGCATGACTTTTTTGCCAAGTACGGCAGAAGTGTCGAGAAATAAAAGCTGTCCAACTTCATTCTGCATTTCTTCCACTCAGATTCATTGAATCGAATTCTTTCGACAACCAGAAATTGTGGAGCATACACAACAAAGTCGCCCCAAGTCACCCCTGCAATTACCATCTGCCCAAGCACCTGATAATAGTAACAGTGGGTGTGGTTTAGCCTATATGTGCCATTATTGTCCTTTATAAGGCATGAGCCTTGAATACATGGTTCTTTAAGGTCTTTCATTGAGTAGGGGCACTTGATTTCTACGATGCCATGAGGTTCCTGTTCCTCGGGGTCCCATACCACACGATCAGGAGAGGCACCAAGCCACGGGCATCCTGGGTCCACGACAAGGCCGCAGTGAAATGTCTGGATGTTGTGCCTGATGGTGCGCAGCGTTGTTTCGTATTTCTGAACAGCCACGGCTTCACTTGAAACTCCATACCTGAAACAGCAATATTTTGCAGGCTTAGTCATGCTTGCATTCTACGATACAATCAACATTTTTCAGTGCATACAAGGTGTATACATATGTTAAACACAGCATGCAAAGCTACTTCCTTTTTCAAAGTTTCTTGAATACTGTGATAGCAGACACATGAGTGTGATTTGTTGATAACATTGCACCTGTGCATTCATTAGTGCAAATCACTTATAGCCACTGGTGTTTACTGGAAGCAGTGCTACGTATAGCAGATGTAAACAGGGCATAGGAAGTTACTTAACGTGTACACTGTGTTACTGTACCATATCTGCTTGCTTTGTTACAAACCAACATTTTCAATAAAATGTTCAACTCATACTGTATGGCCCTTACTCGAGACAGATCTCTGTCAGTGGTGAGGTTTTGCAGGCCTTTCTCCGTCCACTTTTCACGAGAGACGGCAACACCAAAGTTAGATGCCGTTAAGCGGTCTTTGCGAGCAGCTCTCCATGTTGCACTTTGGCTCTGCTGGCGAGAGGTCTGCTCAAGCTTGCGAGCTTCGTCAACAGACATCACGAGAGCCTGCATATAAAGGTGCAGCACATGTTGGGGTTAACACAAAAAATGCCAATATAATCACACTTTACAATGCCTGGTTGCTAAAACGAACGAAAGTAGTTGTAGAAATAGGTTGATTAGTACAAGTTATGTTTATAGGACATGACAAAAGCACAAAATGGAAGAGCAGGTTCTACTTGGAAGTTATGCACAATATTCCTGTTTTTCCGTGCTTTATTTCATGCTACACGCATACTATGCATTGCCCCTACTGGTAAGAGGTTGGTTTAAGCCTGTTTTCTGTGCTTTGTGCCATTCCACATGCCAACAGGTATTTACATGCATGTGCTTGCCTTGATTACAGCTTGCTGCGTTGGTGGCAGGCCCACACACGACACAACAGTGGGCACAGTTTTTGAAAAAAGTGCTAGCTGCACGGGTGTCAGCTGCGTAACTGAACCCTGCTGAATTTCAGGGCACAAATAAGTCGTGAAGTCGTGTGGCACAAGCGGTTTCTGGCTCCACAAGAGGCTGCCTACACATGTGTCGCCAAACAAGCTCTCTGCTTTTGTCGGTGCTGTAGACTTCCAGTGCCCCAGAAGTGAACTCTTAGTATGTGCAGCCATCTCGATTGCAAACTGTTTTGCAGCTTCTTGAACGTCTTCTAGGGACCTCGGCCTTTTTCTGGCTTCATAAAGACGCGACTGGAGCGGGTTAGACACACCCTCTGGCCTTGCGGCTCTCCAATCAATGTCATCAACGCTGGAAGCCGGTATTTTCTGCCCCCGGGGCCGCCTCCACATTTGAGGAAGTTCCGTACATGACAGTTCTGGCGGAGGCTCCTCATACTCATTTGTGATAAGGAGCACAAGGACTTTCAACAGTCCCATTACATGGTGACATGCTCCATTTTCTCCGGCAGCGCATTCGCATACGCATTCTCGCACGTAACCATCATGTGTCAGTGCGGCGGACACGGTGTACAGTGTTGCCGTCTTCTTCTGGCTCCTGAAGCACTTTGCGCGTACGTGCACAAGTGTGGAATAACTGCATCGGAGTAAGAAGGACGAGTTAACTTCTGCTGTCGCCAGCAAAGCACATACGCGCAACAGGCATTACAGATGTATCGAGATAGATTTCATGCATGGCAGGTCACTTCGTACACACGAGCTAGTCAGACCGTGTGCCTCGCGAACTGCTGTTGTAACGTTTAACCACACCACCAGTGAACATGCGAAAAGAAAACGACTGTGAGAGTACTTACTTCGTTGTGTCTGCACGTGTTTCTATGGTCGAGCATTGAACGTAGCTTTCTGCGACGAACTTGTGGCTCCGCAGTTCGTTGCGGTTTCCGGCGCTTTTCAACGTTCGATAGGCCTCTACTTTGCCTATATCAAGGCTTTTTGGTATAATGGTCAGGCTCTTGGTCCACGACATGATGCCGCTGCGCCCCAACTCTCAGAAAAAAACATAAGCCGCCAACCAATTTCGATGATGATGATGTGTGATGTGTGATGATGATGTGTGTTGTTGATGATGATGATGTGTGATGTGTGTGATGATGTGTTTGCGCACTTGAACGGGACACCTAAAAAAAGCACTGCCTCCCATACGCACCGAACAACGCCGCACGCTCCGACCAACTGATGGCGGACAGTGTATAGAGTGATGAGTAGCAGAGCCGAAGTGCCTCTTGAATCAGTGTCGCCAGACTGAATTAGGAAAGGGGTCTATTGCTAGCGTTTTGTCATTGCTGACATATCTGATGAAGAATGTTGGCTACAAGTACTTAATGACCTCCAAGCTTAGTCAGGACCCAGTGGAAAATCTGTTTGGCAGTTTATAATTACGGTGTCTTGCCTAAGTTTTTAGGGCTTCCCAGATCTGTATCTAACGGTAATGCTGAAGCTGGTGTTCTTACCGCCCTGCTTGAGCCAGACATAATGGGAAATCAAAAGCCTCAAAAAAGTGACATCATCGAAAGTCTTAGTGACGATGACGTTCCCTTCGCAGGACATCAAAAGCAAGGCCCCGTCCCAAACCATGCTTACGTGTTCAAGCAAAAAGTGGTGACCGGCTCATTTTTTACATGTATGGTTATATTGCCAGGAAATTTTTCTTGAAATAGGAGTGTGATGAATGCCGCAAATTGCTTCTCACAAAGAAGGGTGATGTGATTGTCTTGCTGCTGGTGGCCTACTGTGTTTAATATGTGTTTAAAAACTAGACTGCTACAAGAGAAGTGAAGTAAGCATCTTCAGCTTTCGTGTTTATGTGCACAGAATGTTTAATGAACTTCCTTATTTTGTATCTTTTCGAGGAAGATTTTTTTGGTGAAGCAACGAAAGTTGTGGGCTCATCGTATTTTCCACAAGAAAGTCGATCATGGGAAGGCTCTTCTTTGCTTCACAGTGCGCTGTATCAAAGACTTTGCATATCTTTAAGAATACGAATGGAAACTGGGACTTGTGCGGCAGACTATGTTCAATACTGCTTGCATACTTTTGCAAACACTCTGCCGTTGAAAACAGTGACCTGTTTAAAGGGACCCTGAAACGGTTTTGAAGATTTTGTGCAAACATGGTGATCCAGTAGAGCGAGTCATTAGTATCATTAGAGGACAGATTTCAGTGCTCTGCCTAAAGTGTGTAATTTACAATAAGGCTTTGAACACTCGCATCGCAAAAGATCGCAGTGGCTCGCCAAAATGCGTTTTCAAATGCCCCCGCCTTTCGAACGATAGATGGGAGGCCGCTGATTGGCCCCTAACAAGTGACGTGCACGTAATCTTCCCAACTTAACTGCGAACAACGCGGGGTCGAATCCCGGCCGCGGCGGCTGCATTTCGATGGAGGTGAAATGTTGAGGCCCGTGTGCTGTGCGATGTCAGTGCACGTTAAAGAACCCCAGGTGGTCGAAATTTCTGGAGACCTCCACTACGGCGTCTCTCATAATCAGAGCTGGTTTTGGGACTTTAAACCCAACAAATCAATCAATCAACTGCGAACAACGTGCTCCTTCGTTTCAGCCAACGGTATCGTCGCGGCATCTGGCGGCGTACATACGAGTCACCGGCGCTCTATTACAGAGGCTAGCACTGCCGAGGCCGGCAACCTCAGTAAAGATATCGAGGCGCTATGTCGCTGCGGAGGGCTCCGCACGGCGGCTGACGCGGGAGGTGCAGTCGTCGCTGGCGCGCACTCCGCAGCTGATAGAGTTGAGGAGGAACAGCAGTGGTAAGGAGGAAGGCGACAGAAATAAGCTCATGGCTGCCTTAGCCCATGGTGCTTCGCTTTATTTATGGCATGAATGATTTCACAATTGTGTTGACTAATCAGTGATGCAATGTCAAAAAAACGTTTCAGAGACCCTTTAAAGAAGACTCTCCGTGGAAATTCCTTCAATTCGGCCTTCATTAAACCCTGACTGCTTCACAGGCTTTATATACATACCTGCTCAGCTTTCATTTACGTTTGTGCCTCGGTAATTTGTTCTAACGTAGGCAATACCTATTCATCTTCTGAAGTTTCATCTTCACGTCATTGATCTGGAGAAAATGGTGGCCAATGCTCTCAACGTGTTATCCGAAAGCAAAGGACATGAATGTGCACCTTTGGACCGAATGAACTATTGGCAACGAAAGGCGACACATCCTCTCATAAGAGGTATGTGAATGAGCCAAACAGTACCTTCAAAGGCTCCACAAAACATGTTGACAAAGGAAAATGTTGCAATATATAATGACTTGATGAGCACGGTACATAAATTTTTAGAAGAAATTTCAAACAGGAAATATTGCTGGTAAAGCTTTTAAAGAAGCCACCCATTCTTGCAATACCATGACCACTAGTAAGTCCACGATGACATTGCAACAGTTTACTATGTTCCTGTTAAATTGCCTCATGGCGTACTATGTTACACCATTATTTGTAACATTTGCAGTTTTTTTTTTTTACGTATGTGTAGATGACACTGCCATCAGGAGGGCCTGGTATTACCACCCCTACATACAGGAGTCGCTTGGAGGGAATGGCTTGGGGGGAAGCTGCAGTTTTTCAAACAATCGTAGTGAAGCTATTCAACTTTCTACTATTCAACAATGAACAAGTTGTGACGTTTAACACAGTTTTGAAGGGACAAATCCAGTTGGAACAACCTGAGCAACACCCGTTGAAAAAAGCAATCACAGAATATCTCGGGGCGTATTCAGCACAGGCAACGACAGGTGTGTCGCCTGCGCGACTTCATCATAATCGTCTGCCTTGCTCAGCTTTGGATAAAAGGAGGCCTCCCATTACCTGTTTCAAGCTCCAATGTTGACTCCGAAGCTATAAGAAATTGTGTATTCCACAAACAGCAATATATGAAACACCATGTTAATGCTAAAAGGGTGTCACACCATCAAGAGTCCGAGTTGGACATAGAGTTAAAGTAAGACTGCCAGGCAAACAGAGCAAATATCACGGTCCCTTTACTGTGCTGTCTCAAGTCGCTTCTAGTATGTTACGGTTAAGCGATGGATTTGTGTGGAATGCTTCAAAGCTGGTCGTGGTGTATAATGAGAAGGATAACGGTGATGTGGCCAATAACCAGTCATCTGTGCTTCAAATTCACCAGTCCTATTCATATGAAGCCCCTTCATTAGTAGTAGTGCCCATTCCAATGCAGGCACGTTTGGCTGTGCCACTACTAATGCAGCGCTCACAGTGGCTACTGTTGAGCACGCATGATAATGATGAAAACATATTTATTGATGTGCAAAGAAAAACGCAGAGGGTCCCCATGTCGGGACTCCTATGACAAGCTCTGCGATAGCCCGGGCCCGGTGAACGAGCGCCCGGCATGATTCAGTGGCGCCATCGCAAAGCATGCATTCCCACTGCTCTGAGGTACGGGTGGACTGAAGAATTGGTGGGAGGGGAGGGAAGTAGGCAACAGTGCACTCTACAGTGACATGAATATCATGGGGTGGTGCTGCATCCTGGACAGGTGTTGGTACAGTGAGTCGGGTACAACTGAAGTGTGTATTGGGAAAGTTTTGGTCAGCAGCTGATGAAGTGCGACAGCCTTCTCTTGTGTGAATGCCACTGGTATTGTCATCGCTGGTGTTCGCGTATGTAATGCTGTGTGACGTCATCATATGTGAGAAGCGGAACACCAAGCTCTGTGTTGGCCGCCTCAGTGCGCAGGGCTGCTCAGGGGTGAGTTCTCGAGCGGCCGCATGAGCGCGTTCATTACTAGACACTGAGGCATGGTCAGGTGTCCAGAGCAGCTGTATGGTGTAGTTGAGGTTGTGCCAGCGGCCGCAGCCCAGTTACGCAGTTTGCACGCACTTGGTGGGAGAGTTGCGTTGAGAGAGGGCACTTACCCCGCTTCCCCCACTGGGCCTTTCGTGCCCCTACGCAGTGCTGTAACCCAACGTTACTACATACATTTCAGTTGTGGAACTCCGCTTGGGAGCAGCCCGTGAACGATGCCCCTTGCAGTCTCTTCTTGTAAGATGGCACTGCCACTATGGTCGGCCTGGTTATAGAGGCTGGAAAGCCTCTATAGCTTGGTTGTCTGAGGAAGCTTCAAAAGGCAGCAGCAGCGAGACGCCAACGGAACGCCTGTTATTTGGTCGTTTTTTCATGCGCTGATAAATATTCAAACAATATCCTTTTCGCATTTTGCACTCTGTAAAATGCAGTTAATAGGTGAAGGAACGTGACTGAGACGGTTTTTGTTCGTTGCGTATTGTTTTAATAGACAGTTTTAGAACCGTTTTACGTTCCGCTCCCGATCCGGTTCGACGCTGCCCCTGAACGGAGCGTCAACACGATGAACACATTTTAGCCGAACGGTTCTCCGGTGCGGTTAAGCGCACGCCAATGTTTTTTTCTATTGCTACGCTGCCTGGGGATAAAACACGACTACTCTGAAGAACAAAATAAAATGTGGAACATTTTTGCATGACTATAAGGTATTACATTTTAAAACACTGTAAAATGTCTATTTTCACATTCCAACAGCGTCTAATACACCTCAATGTAAATGTAATTTCTGTGTTCGAGCGCTTCATCTTCGCATCGCCAAGTGGCATCGCAGCACGCCTTGACGCCGTCTGCAACGCACGCACTTTGGAGCGAAGTCATTCTGAAATGGAACTTTAATGCAGAAGCCTAGTTTTACGTATTAGTTAACCTTTTTGTGCGTTAACTGTTTGTGCATCTTGCGTGTGAGAATGCAGAGCATGTTAGAAGATCCCCTGCTTCTCTCGCAACTGCGGTGGAGGGACATCAAGGACCTGCTTGTAATGGAAGTGCTCTCGGTGAAGCGACGTGAGCCCCTGTCGGCCAGTGGCCCTCTGAACATTGAGCGCATGGATGATGGCATTTTTCGAACATACTTTCGACTTGAGAAGAACGACATCAGAAGGCTGAAATCCACACTGCTGCTACCGGATGCCATTTACACGGTCCAAAGGGTGTCTTTATCCGGCAAGGAGGCACTGTGCATAACTTTGCGCAGGCTTGCCTACCCTAATAGGCTGATTGAACTGGAGCGCCTTTTCGGAAGACACTACTCCGTCATATCAGCAGTTACCAACAACGTTCTCACGCACATTGAGGGCAAATTTGGACACCTGCTATGCGACGTCAACAACCACGAGTGGCTGAATATCGCAGCGCTGGAAGAATTCTCACAGGTAAACTATTTAATTAGTACACTGTACGAGCGGCATTCTGCCAACAATGAACAGCATTTACGGTAAGAGCAAGTGCGATTGAACAGTCGCCAAGGCGACATTAGTTCTTTACGACATCATATTTAAAATTGCATGCATTTTATTAGTTGTCATAAGAAAACCCATAAAATGTGACATATGCGCTTCATCTTTAAATAACAAGGTTCCTTTAGTTATGTTTTCCTAGCCACCTTTACATTTCTAAGTTTAAGTTTGATCGTATTTCCCGTGAACACGTGTGGTATAAATATCGCAGTGCCAATTTTTGGTTCCTGAGCAAACATAATTACAAATAACACGTGCCGTGTTAAGTAGTGAATTCACCATGGTTTTTGCACAGATCCATCTCCTAGCGCCTACATGGCTTAGGTCCCATATGAAAACACTATAGCTGTATTGATTGAATAAAATTACATTTTGATTTCCTCTCACAGGCCATTCACTCAAAAGGAGCACCCTTGACGAACTGCTGGGGATTTATAGACGGCACGGCACGTCCTATATGCCCGCCTTCGCAAAACCAGAAAAAGTTTTTTTCTGGCCATAAGCGTATCCACGCCATGAAGTTTCAGTCGGTTATGTGCCCCAGCGGAATAATTGTGCAACTGAAGGGGCCATACTACGGCAGCCGACATGACTCAGGTGCTTTTTTTCTTAATGGCTTATGAAATGCGTTTTAAAATTAAAATAGCAAAGTGTACACTGAAGAACAAATCCACCACCAGCTCGTCCCACGTCGTTGCTACTGCTGGCAAGTTGGTATGGCGAGTTGGTGAGAAAAGGACATATTTGCACGCGTAGTGCGAATGTTTTTCAGACAATGGAAGCACCACGTTAAGACAAGCCTGCTGGTCTTCACCAAAGCAGCTGTTCAAGAATTCACCTTGTAAACTGTTTACTGCAGGCTTTTTTCCTATTCGTGAAGTGTACGTTGTTCTAAGCCATCGTCCATGTGGTAACTGCCGTGCCTTGGGAAGAACATGTGTACCAGTGAACTGTTTTCTTTCTAGGCATACTGCGCAGGAGCAAAACGTACCCACAGCTGGAGAGGCTTGTTCAAGGACAGCACTACTGCCTCTATGGTGATCCCGCATATCCGCTGAAGCCCCTCTTGTTGAAGCCGTACGGCAGCACTTCTATCACTGTTCCACAGCGGGCCTTCAACAAGGCTATGAGCTCTGTAAGGCAGGCTGTAGAGGGGGGGTTTGGGAAGATTGTTCGGCTTTTTGCTTTTGTTGATTTCAGAAAAAACCAGAAGGTCTACATTCAAGTGTACCTTGCATGTACAGGGTAAGCGGAATACTTGCGAACTCCCACACTTGTGTGTATGGTTCACAAGTATCAAATTACTTCAGTGTAGAACCTCTATGTCTGGAGGATTACCTCACTACTAGAAAGTAACATAATGCACATGAAACACGAGGTGCAAAATTAGCATACCTGGTTTTTTTATGAAGGGTAGAAGACATGACACAAACAATCCAGCTGTGGAAGATGAACAATATGTGTACAGGCATGGTTAAACGTTTATGGGACGAAGCTTGAACTTCGAGTGTTACCATGGCCTACAACACAAAGTTGAGCTGCACATCTGCAACGCACGAAGTTTGTTTTCTGAACTTTGCTCATAGCATGACGTGAGGCATACACGTTACAATGTTATAGTTTGTTATTTTGGTGTTTGATGTGGAATGCGCATGTGCACCACACTTGACTTTATTATCTTTCATGGTGATGTAAATGGTAAGCATTCCAAGTTACTAATGTTGCCACTTATCATTCAGCTTATGTGTAATTCCAATGGCAGATCCAGGTCAAGTTTTTCTGCTCTGTACAGAGCAGTTACATTCCAATGGTAGATTGGGAGCATGAATTTTGTATTCCAATGGTAGATTGGGAGCAGCCGGGGATTCCGGATCGCTCCGTGGGGCAACAATTCTTGCTCCGTCTAAATCGGCGGATTTGGCCGGAAGTCCGCGTGACGTCATTTGTGCGCCTGCTTCTGCCCGGCTCTCTTCCCATCACGGCCGGCTGTTTTAACAGTCGTGGGCCGCCATGGACGACAGGAAAGCACTTCCCGCCGTGCGCTCATGCTGTTTCTGCTAGAGAGTTTGGAGTCGGACAGCACAAGTGCCGTATCCAATGAGGATCCTTCGGACACAGACGAAAAGAATGAACGAGGCGAAAAGAACATGAAACGAGGCGAAGTGGACCGTTAAGAGTACTTGCCCACTTTCTGGATCTAGCGGTTGCAAATTCCTGGGTTGAATACAGGAATGACTGCAAACTCATGAATGTTGCAGCAAAAGACATTCTCAATCAATCTGAGTTTAATAACAGTTGCGGGAATGCTGATTCGCGCACACTTCAAGGAAGTGGCAGAAGTGAAGAACGCAGTAGAGCTGTTTCTTGAAATTGGTGTGTGCTGCGGTCCCTACGCGTACCAAGAGGTGCGTTCAATTCAGGCGCATTGTACGGCACCTCCTGCACCACGGCCCTCAATTGCAACACGGTGCAGGAGTGGTGCCGCCGCAGTGCAGTGAAGTGCTGCACCTCCTCTCTCGATGGTTCCGCCACATGGCCTGAAAACAGACGACGCGCCGAGCCACCGGTTGAACCGCACTGTTGCTGAGCATGGTGTTGTTTGTGGAAGTAGGCAGTGTGAAACACTGACTAATAGTGGATGAGAACGGTGTTAAAGTTACGCACGGCAGCGCGGAGCTTTATGCAACGTCTGGGGAGTTTTTTTGTTCTTTTCTTGAAGTGAACTGCATGGCGGCAAGCTGACATTGCTTGCGTATATTTTGGGTGGTGTTTGCCTTAGCGTTTTTTATGACACGAAAGGCTTGCCAGCAGCGATGAAACGAGAGTGCAGAGCAGACGACAATCTTACACCCACGCCCTCGATTAAAAAATAAAAGTGAAGGCACTGCAAGTGCCCTGCACCTGCACCACCTGCACTGGGTTTGCACCTTAGGAACACCATCTGAACTTTTGCAGCACCGGTTCCCTGCACCACGCCGGAATCGAACACGCCTAAGGTGATTTCAATACCACCAAACGATGTCCGATTGAACAAGCATGGGCATTTTCCAGAGCATGTGCCCTTGAAGTCTCAAATGAGGTATCGCAATGAAGGCTGCAGTGGAAAAACCCACATTAGATGCACTAAATGTGACACGTCTGTCTTCTTAAAAAGTGGCACCCAAATGGGTACCACTTTTTTCTCGTCTGAAATTGTATGTTTCATGTTGATGCTTAGTTTTTTTTTCTTCTGAAAAGTGTTTCAGGTCTTCAGAATGAATGCAATAAAGAGTTTGTAAGAGTCTAACTTCACTAGTTTTTTTTTTTTCTCGGGTCTGAAGAGGATAAGGTGAATAAACACCTTCGGTGCAATGACCTGTTTCTGTCCCCCTGGCCTGAACCTGCCATAGTCGCGATCTAATGCGAACCACGGGATAGGGGCCACAGCTCTAATTGTTAGGGCTGCTGCGTTTGTGCTAGCGAGCACGACCTCCTCTATAAACTTCTGACCTGCTCATGCTGCCGCTGTCCGTGTCACCAAGTTTGCTTTTGCTTGTTTAGTTTTGTTTAGTTAACCGAAACCCACATCACCCCACAGTATGGTATATGCCTGTGTATTTCCTTCATGTGCAATACTTTCTTCAGGTGATGGGCTGCAGAAAAGTGCAGCTGTGCTAGGTAGCCGCTGCTCAAGTGTACTCAATCATAAGACCTTGTAGTAGTACGGCTCGCCTTTAACTTGTATATTGCGCAGTTGTGTTCAGAAGCTAGAAGATATGCGTTACACAGGTGTGAACACTCATATAGAATCTTCTATATATTACTGATTTTAGATACAAACATGATGCTTCAAGCAATAGAACTTTGCCTTTTACGTTAACTTTTTGTAGTGGCAAAGCATTGAATTCTTACGAGTGTCAGGAAACTCTTTCAAATATACTATTATTACCTATATAGAACATGGAAGAAATTCCTATTTTCATGGACTTTGTTTCTGGACTTTCCAAAAAATGCACAGTGGTCATGAGGGACTGGGTGAATGGATTAGCTGCAATAAAAATTGTTTGGCAATTTTCATGTTAAGAATGGGGGGTTTTATATGTCTGAGCATCACCACACATCACGTGCACATGACGGCATCAGACAATTGGAAAACACAGCTTTTTATCAGAGATAGTGAGTTCGTAGTGGGTAACATATAATGTAGGTAATTTGGTTTCGCAAACAACACGTTTGGAAATCCTTTAAGCTTGTGAAAAAGAAGCAGAGTGATGCACAGATTATATGTGGTGGATGCAATGCCTCTTTTTAAATGTGGAACCTACGAAATAAAAGCACCTTTCGCTGTTTCAACAAGATTTCTGTGGGTCATGTATCAAAATTACTTAAGACGTACGTACTATGAATGAAGCGCAACTGTTTCTTCAGAACACCTCAGTAAATGTAGTGCTCGCTAGAGCTGCTTATTTATGTTCGGTGTGCATCCTAACACTCTCATATGAAACGCATGCATCCGAGTAGGAAGAATAAACGCCCGTATAAAAGCACGAGAGCACCACGGCGAGGTCCACAAGATATGCGGCTATTAAGTGGAGCTCCTGATGCTACTATGCAGGCAATAACCGTGGTACACGTGCACTTTTTGAAAACACAATCGGCCGCTTACGGTCACTTGTATTACGAGTGCTCCTTGAAACGAGCTTTTGCAGTGGCAATGGACACGCCATAAAGACTTGAAATGGGCTCCACAGATGTAGTTTGTGCTATATGTTCTGGTTATTAATGCTGCAGAAACACGGGTTTCAAGATCAGTTAAGCCACGGACGAATTATTCTTGCCACAGCTACACATCGACGATACAGGGCGCCGCTGCGCGATATTAAGCAGGGAATATAAAGTTTACATTCTCCATGTAGTGCCACCTGTAATACATTTCTTTGCTCTTCTTGGCTACGCATTCCCATTGACCGTGTGTAGACAGGAGCGAAATGCAAGAATGCTCGCGCATTTATAAATCTTGTAGTCAACATCAATGCAGCGCCCTCCACTACGATGCTTTTCATAGCCAGTGTTGCTTTTAGACGGTGCACCCGTTACGCAGTCGGTCCAGGCACTAAAAATTCGAAAAGGAAACATAGGAACGCGCGCACATAGGCGCACCACGACTGCCGTCCGCATAGCATAAACAATGTTGCGTCGTCTGCTATGGGGGTAATACCCCTGTCACACTAGCCATTTTAATGTCATTCGAACGAAATGACATTAGCATCTAATGACATTCGGCTGCTACGCAGCAATATTTAATGTCATTAGAATTTAATGACATTGGCAATCGAACGAGTTCGAAAAACTCATTCGACTGCGCTTTCGAACCGATTGTATACTCTCTGCCCCGGAGACACGGCACAGTATGCATTTCAGCACTCGTAATTTGAGAAGTGTTCGCGTGAAAAGTAAAATAGCTTTGCGGCTTTTAACTTATGTACCATTTTAATGAGAAAAAAGTTGTGCAGTAAGCCGTCACACGTAGGCTTTCACTCTCCGCCTCAGTGGCGTCTTGTCGGCGTCGCCATATAGTCAACAAGCGCACGCCCGAGTGCACGTGTATTCGATGGCTTCCACAGCGCATGCACATTGGACGCATGATGAGACATTTGCGCTCATTAGGTTGTGGCAAGACAACCATAACAACCTCAGGAAGGCCAAGAGGAACGCAAATGTGTACGCAAAGATTGTGGAGGAGCTGCTCAAGCTCGGGATAACAAAAACACTAAAGGAGACGAAGACAAAAATAGAAAACCTGGGCAACAAATACAGGCAAGTACTTTTCTTTTGTGGCGTTATGCATATTCTTAAAGTAAAAGAAATAAGAGACTGTGCTGTTGTTTTCTAGCATGCACGTGTGTAAAGCGGCGTTCAGGCCAGCAAATCTGGGATGTTCTGGGTTTCTTCTGTTCTGTCACATTGCAAGTTGTGCCGCGGCCGTGCGCTCACGTCACTTCGCGTTATAGGGAGGTTCGATAGATACGATGCTTTTTTTTTCTACTGCGGCACCCGCACGTTGAGCGACCGCGTTCTGGTCATGTTTCACTGTGTTCGTCGGGCTACGGGAGAGACATCGATACCTTATCGTCCTGTAATAGTGCTCTTTTGACAGAGTCCTATCGTGACGCAAAGTGCCCTGTGTGACTGGTATTAGTGACATGTTAACCGTGTGAAAAAAAAGAAGAAATAAAGAAAGAAAGCCCACGGAGTGAGCATGTCCTCTCTGTATTGTAGTGTTCATTTTTGGTGGGATTACGTTTGCCGTCTGTTATTTGAATCTGTACTACAAATATGCGAGTTTATTTGACGATGTGAAGCAGAAACAAGTGTCCTTTAACCCTGTTATTGCAGAGGCATCAATAAGAAAAAGGGGACCGGAAGCGGCAAGATTACTTGGCCATTTTATTGGGAGATAAACAGATTCCTCCAAGCCTTACCTATGAACGACGGGAGGCTGCTCCAAGAGACGTCATGTAACGACAGTGGCACAGTAGAGGAGGTAAGTGCAATGGTGACAGTATGCATTTTTCCAAACAGTGTTTGCAGTGGTGTCTATAACTGCCACCATCATCTGTATAACCAAGATTACATAAACATGCAACGGAGTATAGCATGCACAACAGTATTGTGAATAGTATCAACTTTTATTTACTTCACTGAAGTATTTGCAAATTCAGTGAGGTGCTTTCCTTTGGCTGGTTCACACATATGAAATGAATATTTTCAGGGACGTACACGTAAGAATGAGTTCCATTTTCAATGTTTTTATTTTTCAGATTGTATGGAATATGGAAAATGGTGAAACTGTGCCCGAAGAGGATGTCATCTGCCCCACAGAACCACAGTCACCGGCGCAAGATGACAACACTGAAGGTTGTACCGAAGCGACACCTCAAGCAACACCTCAAGCAAGAGAAAATATGCAGACACCTCACACAAAAGAAAATGCAAAAGAAAAAGCAAGCGCCTCAGCAAGCTCTTCTAGCTGAACTTGTTGAAGAGCAGCGGCAACTTCGTCTCTCTTTAGAGCGCACGAAGGAGAAGGAACTGCAGCTGGATAAGACTGTACGGGAGCGGGAAGAGAGGCTGATATCAATTCTAGAAAAACTCATACAAAAATAATGTGCGCAAGCAACAGTTTAAATAAATAATATTTTTTGTCAATTTTCTTTGAGCAACATTCCTATAAGCCATAGAATTATTCCCCTCAAAAGGTGTACTCTTCATACTGTTATGCAAATGACGAGACAAATGCACATACAAACGAAGTGATCGTGGGATGCAATGCATCGTCGGGGCAAATGGCATGGAGGGGGCAACGTGGAGGATCTGGGCACACGTTGGCTGCAGAGCTAGTCGCGTGGTCGTAGTGTGGCGACTGACATGCCTTGGGGGGAGAACTTGCTTCGACTGTGTACCAGCGGAATAACCAATCACGGCAGAATGGGTCGTGAGAGTGTAGTCCAAGATTGCGTCGTGAGGGCAACTGGTGAGCACGGCAAACAAAACTGGAATCCATGTCCAGCAATGTCTACTCAAGATGTACACATTCCAACAATGGCAACAGTGCCGCCATCAACACGCTTATGGCTTGAGTGGTAGCAGTGGTGAGAACATTCTTTGGGCGACAACACAGGTTTGCGCTCATGATGGACATGTGGGCTCTAGTATCAATCAATCAGTGCTTTTAGACAAATGCCATCAACATGTACTTCAATTAGGTGCTTGTTCACGGGAAGTGTCAGTGGTGGATTTGGGCAAGGTGAAAATGATGCAAATATAATTTCACACCATAAGAGGCATGCATTCCGGCCTAATTTCCAGAAATACTGTGCAAGAGCACCTCGAACTACGTCCCCTTCACCACTGGACGTAGTCGTAGTATGTGAAGGTTGCTCGTAGAGAGCATCAAATGCAGAGGCTTCTTGTTCCCACTGCTGTTCCGCACTGTCCCTGAGGACTTCACACACATTGTGTAATATACAAGATGCCCTCACAGCCAGCTTAGTGTTTGCTAGGGTGCATTCCATCCTCTTCATAATGAATCTAAAGGAGGCCTTAAGCCTCCCGAATGCATTCTCAACAATGCGTCTTGTCTTTGACAAGTTGTAATTGAATGAACGTTCTGGTGTGTCGGGCAGCGCATTTGCATATGGTTTCAAGAGGTTTGTTTAGAGAGGGAAAGCCTGGTCACAAAGAATAATTGGCTGCACCTCAACACCCTCGATCACAGACACAGGTGATGCAAAATGTCCACCTTCAACTAAAGCGGACAACTTGGACCTGCCACACACACTGGCGTCGTGGCACCTTCCTGGTGCTCCAATGTTTATGTACCGAAAGCGGTACATATGGTCCACCAACGCCAGCAGTATGATGCTGTACCTGCACAGGAGACAGAATATTGTTACCACTTATGTGCTGCACTTTCACCACAGTTTATCCTGCAAGTTAACCTTCTGACGAAGTGATAAAAGCAGCTGCATTGCACAGAGTGACAAAAAAACCAGCACTAATACACACCAGTAATTACGTACCATTTTAACAAAACATGCACTACGCTACTAATGAAATAGCATTTGAAAGAAAAAAAATGCGAGACATGAACAAGCAAAAATAAAACGATACCCAATGTTTCACTTACGTACTTAAATGAAAAGTTATTTCATGCGTACATTTATTTTGAAAGTAGCTGCGACCATCTCGCTAAACGTTGACCGTTATAACGACTGAGTATCTCCTGAAATACCGAGAACAAGAATGAAGCTGTGTTGGCCAAATTACCTTAGAATAAAACAAAATTTTTGTGATGCTTACCATCCTTTGTAGTTATGATAGTCCACTGCATCCTCTTTTGGTGGCGACACACCAAAGTGGCAACCGTCGAGTGCGCCGGTGCCCTGCGGAAATCCGCTGAAAGCGAAGAATTCCTTCATGTGTTCCTTCATTTCGCCCGGTCGCACCATCCGGAGCCACTCTTTTCGAGGAGATCGATGACGGCCTTGCAAAATTCCCAGTAAGTTATGGTCACAGTTGGCCAACCGATTCCGAAGAGATGTCCGATCATTCTGTCCTCGGCACTGGAACACAATCTGTACAATCCCACCGCTACTCGCTTCTCGACAGAGATTGGCTTTCTCAGTCGCGTGGTTTGTCGCTCCAGAACCAGAACGGCAGGATTCTACCAAATACCGGAAGGTGGAAGGCGTCACTCGGAAGGCTTGCTTAAAGTGATACTCTCCAAGGTTTGGGAGGGTCTCTTCAAACCAGCGTTCGCTTCGTTGAAAAGCCCAGTGCTCCCGGTGAACGAATGCAGCACTCGCCATCACTGCTGCAGTAGTAAATGCGTTGGCTTGAGTGCGCCGCACTGTTTCCTCACCGCGCCTTACTTCTTCATCTATATCATGATCAAGTCTCCTTCTCTGAGCTATGCGTTTAGATCGCAATGCGAAGTACACGGCAACTAAACGCTTCACCTTTTGCAACTGATCGTTGTTTTCACTCAGCACTGCTGGGTCAGCCATTTTGTTTTTCGGCTATGCTATTGGCTGACTATGGCTACTGGCTGACCACTGTATTGACTTATGGCAATGACATTCCAAAATAGATTATTTTTGTGGCTTTTTTTTCTGTGAAATGATGCCGCATGTTCATTTGAACATATTTAAATTAACTTTCCTGCTATTGTGAACTTATCTACTTCCATTCTTCTGACGATATTTTTGGAGTCGTCGCCACTGACTATCATGATTGAATGCCATTACATTTCCAAGTGTAGCACCACTACGAATCGAATGGTATTCGCTGCACCGAATGTCATTCACTCGCAATGACATTAGAACGGCCAGTGTGACAGGGGTATAAGTTTCAGTGGCACCTTGTGGCGGCTTCAGTCCCTATGTGCCAGTTCTGAGACCCATGCACCACCACAGCGGCGGCGCCGACGAGCAGCTCATAACTTTATAGAGGAGGTCGTGCTAGCGAGTGACTCCCACTCCACTAGCACCCAAGGCAACAGGTATAGACAATAAGAAAACCCCTATAACGTGTGAAGCAACTTTGTATGTGTGTAACAGAATAGAATGCGATGTTTTTGGAATGCCATGGCCTGTCAGGAAAGCCCAACATGCCGCTTGCGATTCAGTGATTATGCAGTACGTTTCCGCAGGGAGGCTCAATATGTATTGAACAGCCAGTGTAACCACCAGGATCTCACCCGAGCCGGTTGCTGTAAGGTCCCTACATAAAAAGTTTTCAAGGTAGCGACACTCGCTGTTATCTGTGCTGTCCTCCTCACTCTCATGACCCCCAGTAGGTGTGAGCCACTGATATGCTTGGCAAATATCAATTGCTTGCTTAGGGGGCTGCCTCGTGGGCGATAGTTCTGTATTTACAAGATTACAGGCTGAGATTCCAACCAGAATGACCGGAACAAATCATCTGAAAAGGCTGTGCACCGTTTTCGTCTTCCTGATTGTCCTTGAGGACCTGTATACTGCGCCTGTTCAGAGGTGAGTGGTACGGGACTACCCCATTCTCAATGGTGGCCAAATATCTTAAGTAGAGGCTGTTGTTGTGATGTCTCCCTTTAATGATGCAGTCCTTATGCCCTTCTGCCTTATGCCTTATGGTCTTATGCCTTATGCTCTTTCTGTACCAGAGGCTCTTTCCCTATCATGCCGTCGACATCTCGTGACAGAGATGATCTCAAGGGGCAATTTTGTATGGAGGGCCTGCAAGGGACAGCTTCGAATGAGCGATCTTGAATTTTCTGGGAATGATATTTACCGTTCTATTTCTAGTCTGCATAAAGTGCTAAATCGTCACATCTGCTATGACACATTTAGCTAAGATGCCCCGCCACAGCATGGGCACAAGAGCACAATGCTTGTGTGAAGGAAAAGAGCAAGCATGCAGTTATTAAGAAGAAGGCGATGTGTTTATGTGTGCGCACATTGATTAGCAACTCCACATTTGCCAGCTGCTCAACGCTAGAGTTGTGTACTTTTGTAGCTGAGCCAAAATGCCTTCGTTAACTTAGTCATTCGTTATGTTCTTTTTATGCAGATGTCAACACCATAGACAAAACCCCTGAGGCTGAAGACTCCTTCAAGTTGAGGCAGGCGTCACTTGCCATACATAAACAAGAACTCAAGGGAAACATCTACTTCACAAGCCTGGACCAGGTGAGTGGTAGAGAGGTATCGAGCGTGGTCATCAACAACGACATGCTCCATTCAGCTAGCGCTAAAGGCACGATTCAAGTTACGCAGAGTGCAACCGCAAGAGATATAGTTGTGTCTGGTAACATAATCGTTGCAACGGTGATGACTTTTATGATTGGAATGGCATGTGGAGCAGTGTTGTATGCCAGGTACAGAACTGCGCGCAAACAGCCTGAAAGCAATGACACGTCCCCCGAGGCAACAGTTCGAGGCCCCCTTAAAATTAAAATACCACATTTGAAGTAACTGTTTTAGGTGCTTTCTTGATCACGGTGTTTGTGATGAATTTTTGATCACTCCATTTGTGGTGCATTCGTGGGTACTGTGTTTGGTAGTTTACCGTGTTTATGGTGTGCTCTTAATTACTGTACTTCTACGGACATTCTGAAATCACAATTCTGACAACAGTGGGTTGAAAGTGCGATAAATTCATGATGACTGCCTCGCAAATTTTTTTTCTCAGATCGTGAAACTCCACCCCAGGTGAAAAACGGTTAGGACCGCAAGGCAGTAAGGTCATAACTAACTACTCTGCCATCCACTGCATCTTCTGTGTACCCGCAGTTGTGTTTAGGACCAGCATTAACATGGATGGCAGTAAGCAGGATGCAGTGAACATGAGTGAACAAGTCCTGTGTTCTTTGCTTCCACGTAAAGTCCATAAGAGAGTGTACGTAAAGCGCGAGACTGTACGTAAAGTACACTCTTGCACTAACATAGCGGAAAAGCTGTTCTTGAGATCCAGTATTGTCGTAAAAAACTTGCAACACGTGTAGCCTGCAAAATATGGTAAAATGTTCATAAAGGCTGTTCTTGAGATACAGCACTGTCATCAAAATCTTGCTGCACATATAGCCTGCAAAATATAGTAAGAGGTTCATAGAGTTACAAAGCCTCCAAAGCAGTAAGTGCAATGCTTGGCAAAAATTATCTAAATGGCAGGCAATACTTGGCAGAATAGATACTGGACCACTTTGACTGTTCAAGCTGAACCAGCAGGCCCTACCCTACATGTATGGTGGCATAGACGTATATGATAGGACCCAAAATATAAATTATGGTTAAAAACAATATGTAAATTTTCAGAGAAGAAAATGTATGTAAAAGCTATGTTTCATTGAGAGATGTAAAATATTTTGCACTTGAATACTAGCATTATACTACCTACAAGATGACATTACAATGTAATACTGAACTGCAGTTCTTAGTGATCACGACATGGTGGAAAACAGAGAATGTCGCTAGAGCCAACACTTCGACAAGTGGGCTTCTCCACGTAAGGTCCACAGGTTGAAACACTGCCTGTTCCACGTAACATAATTTCAACACCTGGGACATTCAGTTAAGCACCATAAATAATCAGGTAATTAGGAATTTTTATGAACTAACTTTTTGTTTACAAACATCTTGCAGCCAGTGAATTATCAAGGCTTGCCAGCCTAAATGAATATAGAAACTTGCACCAGTTCACAGCTGAGAGACGATTGCTGGTAACATGAACAAAACGCACTGGCATATCACTTATTTTAACACGAAAGTGTTTCATGCCGGGGTCCACCGCGACCCCACTACGTTACTTCCTTAGTGGGAGTGATGCAGTTAAACATACATGTAAGAACAACAAAGAGAAACACGCAGAAAAACTTCTGATGCTGCGAATCAAACTAGCAGCTTCCGGCTCCATGACTAGAGATGGCTGATGCTCTACTGCTGCGCCATCGGCGCATGCTCCCTCAAGCCATACGAACGCGGCTTACATTATTTCGTGTCACGGTTCTTTCACTCTTGCTCGATGCGTTCGTGCTGCTCTTCGCGCGAGCATGCACTTTGCCTGGAACAGTGCCACCATCAACGAGACGCGAAATGAAGCGACGGCCTGACTGGAGAGATCAGGCCATGGCTTCCCTTGGCCTCTCATGGTTGGCAGCACCATTCCATGCCTGTTGCAAAGTTAGGCGTTCATCACAGACGGCGTTTCCACAGAGTCTCCGTCTACTCTTCGAGCATGATGGCAAGAAAATAAGTGCCCAAGAAAGGTAACGACGTCAACGGGTAATTGTGGTGTCAGTGAATTTGATTGATGCCTTTGTCAAGCGGCATTTACTATATATTGTGTTCCGTTATTACGTGTGTTACTTTAGCTATGACAAAGGGATGGTCATGGTCAAGGATGTTACGGAGGCGATGCGTGAACGTAGGTTCATGTAAGTGAAACGGTGCCGTGTCAGCGAAACACTGATAGCAATGGACAAGTTCATATCAATGCAAAATAAACATTCAACTGTTTCAGTGAAGACACATTTCACTTTTGTGTTATGCTGATTCCTCTGATAGAGGGCTCAACCCACATTTTTTTTTCTTGATGCTGTGTGGTCAGTGAGGGGCATAAACAATATCACAGAGTTTAGCAATATGCAGGGCAGTGACAATGTGAGCGAAGACGGAAGCAGTAACAAGAATGTGTTGTCATAATGACAGATGGAATACCATCTGAAGCTTGCACAGGAACGCCGACAAGCTCCCGAGCTCCAGAGAGAACATGCCAGAATACATGCGGTGACTTCAATGAACGGTCAGGAGCGTGGTGGCACTGAGGAGCACAAATACTCAAAAAACTTAGTCGGCGCTTTTCCTAAATTCTGCATGGACACTGAAGTGGCAATATGGTTTGAGTCAGTAGAGCATACCTTGTAGGCCTATGAAGTGCCTTGAGACTGTTGGGTCTAAATAATGTTTCCACTTGTGACTCAGCCCATAGAATATGTCTACGCTGGCACAGCACCAAGACTACGAGGCACTAAAGGAGGTTGTTTTGGATTAACTAAAAGCTTTCGTCCCTCAAGTACCAAAACAGGATTGTCACGAGCGCATAAAAGGTAGATGGAGACGTGGAGAAGCTTCGCAACCTGGTCGGGTGGTTACGTATCTTTTTATGTAGCTTCTAGAGACATGGTGAATTTCGTTGATTTGATGGAACTCCTGCTAGTTGACCAGATGATGTCAGCACAGTGTGAGGAGGCACTAAGGTATCCGAGGTTACGGGAAGGGACCGTGTGATACAAGACCGGTGAAGTCGCAGTGAAATCGCAAGGCTACCACAAGCCTCTGGGGATACTCACGGTGGTGGAGAGGTAGCTAGACGACAACCGCAGTGTAACATTACTACGCTGGCAAGA
Organism: Hyalomma asiaticum; assembly: GCA_013339685.2. Classification (NCBI taxonomy): domain Eukaryota; kingdom Metazoa; phylum Arthropoda; class Arachnida; order Ixodida; family Ixodidae; genus Hyalomma; species Hyalomma asiaticum. The sequence goes on along the minus strand of CM023483.1, from coordinate 108,255,748 downwards.
GCATGGAAGGGGCAGCCAATAATGACGCTGGAGGAGGTCTCAAGCCGAGCCAGGGGCAGACTATGAAACTGGAGCCTAGGAACACGCCAGGAAAGCCACATAGGCAGGCCGTGTTTGAGTGTTGGTCAATGACCCACATAAGGCCTCACTGTGTATTCATAAAAGGCTGGAACAGGCACCCGGAGCGCCTGAACAGAGAGAGTCACGGCCAGAGTCTATTGAGACAACGCCAGGTGACCACTTGTGGAATGTAGCCATAGATTGTAAAGGCAGGACTATGAATGCTATAGTAGACACAGGCACGGAAATTACAGTGGTGTGCGAAAGCGTACTACACGAGGAGGTTACCCGGATACACGGATGTGTGTGCCTGCAGACAGCACTTGGGGAACAGTTAAAGGAAAACTGGTAGAGCTTCCATTCATGCTGAAGCAAGCCCTTACTAAAATGCACTTTGCATTTCAATTGAATGCATATCAAGTTCCTTTTGAGTCTATAGGAAATCAAACGCCAATTTGTAGTGAGTGCCCTCACTGAAAATTTAATTGACATTAATATTAGAAAGTGTCAATTGTCTCGCACTTGCAACAAACTCAATTGGCAAATCTTAAGCAAGGTTTAATTGACTCACACTCAGTAAACATTTAATTGACCTTGTACTGAACACTCCGAAAACGAGCACCATTGTCGTAACACCTACATTTAACTTCAGATGCTGAATTCACACTTCCGTATACTGTTTTCTGCCATGGTTAACCGGGTTACGAATGACATATACCATCAGTACTGTCTGAAACATTGTCTTACAAATATTTTTGGCAGAAGACCTCGTTGTGAATACTCGCCCCGCACGGCGCATAAAGCAAACCTGTCAGTATATTTATAGCACTTACTGGAGCAGCCATCTATTACCTAAATTAGCAGGCAAGCATAAGCATGTCTTTTCAGGCACTAAATGCGCAGCAGCGTCTATGCTCACAACCTATGTGGAAGCTGTGAAAAATACCGCCTTTAATCTCGCTGATTCCGTGCATGTGGCACGTTTTTATATACAGTGCCCTTAACTATTATTAGTGCATGTGAACTAAGATAAAGATAGAGCTAAAGTGTCATGCACATTAATTATTGAGGGTACGAGAAGCTTTCAAGTGCCAGTGAAGGGAAAATGTCATTCGAGAAAAGTGCCACATTGCCCATTCCACCGACGCACCGTCAATTCCAAGAATACGTCTCTGCAAGGGCGCTCACCCCCCTGGCTGAAAGGAGTGAGCCCCTTTGTGGGTCGAAACTCTCCTGACAAGTGAATAGTCCTGGTGCATGCCTGTACACATGCACTAAAGGAAGTTACCACGGTAGTGTTTTCTCCAAGAACACAGACACGCGAGACGAGCCCGCCAGGCTTTCAGCAGAGATCAGCACAGCGAGGAATCGGCACCCCGTTGCTTGTTATAATATAGACTATCGACTGGCACACCAACAAATAAGGAAACGTGTCAGCAAGTACTCTTACGTCTCATAGGACCCTTCACATTGTCATGGTGCTAAAAAAGGAAGGACAACAACTATAGCTAAGAAGACGAAGGAGACAACGTAGTCTCTCTCTCGGTCCGCCATTAGGGCTGTGCTGGCGTCATACTTATTATAAAACGGCCTTCCTATTTAACCTTACATCTCTGCTCGTCCCATCATGGTGGAGGTGCTGGGTACTGTACAAGACGGAACTCCACAGTGGGCTTGTTCTCGGCCGTCCTACCATGTCGACAGACGACCAGGATGACGGGCCAGTCCTGGCGTCAGCAGCCGGCCCGTCAGCCCCCGCAACGCCGCCATCGCCAGTCGTCCTTACCCATCTGCGTGACCAGGGCAATTTCTCCGGTAAGGATACTGAGAACGTCGAGGAATGGCTGGTCCTGTACGACCGCGTCGCAGCGCACAACCAGTGGGACCCGACGCTCACGCTTGCCAATCTTGTCTTCTACCTCAAGAGCCCGGCACGCCTCTGGTATGATACCAACAAGGAAGAACTGACAAGCTGGGATTTGTGCAAGCAAAAGTCGCGCGATCTCTTTGGCCCACTCGCTGGCGGCAAGTGCGCTGCTACGAAAGATTTATTCTGTCGAGCTCAGACGGCTACGGAGTCTTACGGTGCGTATATCTTTGACATTCTAGCTCTGTGCCGTCGCGTCGATTCCAGCATGTCCGAAGCTGACAAAGTGGGCTACATCCTGAAAGGCATCACCGATGATGCGTTTAACCTGCTGGTTGTTAAAGACAGCTCAACCGTGGACGAAATTATCAGTGAGTGCAGACGTTTCAAAGGCGCGAAGAGCCAGCTCATTACCAAGCATTTCACGCGGCTTCCTAACACCGCCGCTACACCGCTGCCCCGCCATCCATCGCTGCACCCCTCTGTACGCTCACCTCAGGAAAACTAACAAATGCAGCTCCCGGAGGTGACGCTGCATTGGAACCTTGACCTGGAAATCCTCTACTTACACTGCCTACCAACCAGTACCTAATTGCAGTGCAAGTTGATGCCCTCCCAGCAACCGCCCTGATCGACACCGGCGCACATATCTCGGTTATGAGTGCTGCCCTCAGAAAGCAGCTCAAGAAAGTGCTCACACCTGCCGAGTCCCGCATAGTCCAAGTTGCAGATGGAGGACTGCCCGCAGTGCTGGGAATCTGTGCCGCCCGTGTAAGCGTTGGTGGTCGCCACACATCCATATTGTTTGATGTGCTTGAACACTGCCCTCACAACATCATCCTTGGCCTTGATTTCTTATCTGCTCACTCGGCTATAATTGACTGCTCGGCTGGCATGGTCCAACTAGATTTACCAAATGTTCCTGATGTCCCCTACACAGTAGAGACCCAGCTCTGTTCTGCTGACTTTGTTCGCCTACTGCCGCAAGCAGTTACCTATATTTCTTCTCGGCCTAACTCCTGTGTACCGGATGGCGACTGTGTGGTCACTCCTTATGTCAGTGCCTTACTCTCTCACGGCGTCTCTTTTCCCCACACAGTTGTAACCATCTCGGCCAACACACTTCTGACTGTGTGTTAAGTATTTCTCATTTTCCAGGTATTGTTGCTGTGCTGTTGCACATAGCTGAACACACACCCGTTCCTGCGACACAAGCATCTTCGCTTACTGCAGAATGGCGCATACGGTGAAAGTTACATAGCCCTGTATTCTGTTTGGCAACACGACGCTTTTCAAAACCAACTTATCGACGTGAAACCTCCAAGAGTGCTATCCTCGACACTCGTGGGGAGATACGAAGGCTACATGTTTCTTTGAATAAAATTGAAGATATTTTAATCCATACATTGTCACAATATGGCAGAGATGAAAGATCAAATGTCACATATATCTTAGTGCTGGTGTCATCTTCTCTACTCGTTAGCTCTGCCATAGGGAGGAGCTTTCAAATTTTTCGAAAGCCATTGGCTCCAATGTTTTAACTATTCACGTTGCTTATTAATCACGTAACTGACCATGGGACTAATACTGGCAGCAGCGGCAAATGGGGGCATTCTTCACTTACAGTTAAGTGTGCCCTCTAGCGCCATTGCTCACTTTACTGCTATCCAAAAACTTGCGATTGTTGTGTGGCCTCTGGCATCGGAAGCACTGCATGCCAGGCTGTCGCAGCAAGTGGTCGCATTTCGTTTGTTAACGATGTGCAATTTTTCGCACCAAAACTGCGCATAGCTATAAGGCAGCTATCCCAGTGCTCCTCTCCTGACGCTTCAAGCACACCGTGCTCACTTACTAGGTACTTACTAGGTACTAGAGGCAAAAGCAACTGCACCATTCTGAGCAGGCATAGGGGAACTGGAAAGTTTCAGTGATATATCAAGACAACGCCCTATCCCAGCTCACACTAGCATTGCCACAAGCCAACACAGCTGCAGAGAGAATTCTTTCAAGCCTGAGTAATGTGAGAAGCAAATGACAGAATACAGCTGAACACATTGAAAGCCTGAGCATTGCGTAGTGAAATCGACATCTGCGGCCAGCGGTTGCAGCAGCATAAACACTAGCACATAAGCGTAGCATCTGGAACTTAATTTTAAGGAAATGTTGAACATTTAGATCGACATGGGTGACTGTGTAGCACCAGAATTTAAAACAAGCATATGAATTAAACATCACATGCTGAATAAAATAAGGCCTTTTGTTCTAATAATAATACGTACAACATATTTCAGCAGACACTTTCAAATCCTAAGAGAATGCTATTCAAGGAAAACATAAAGTTCTTCAGAAGGAATGGTAGCATCGGCACATGTCACAAAGTGCCAGGAATGTGCTTGATGACCATCTCGGAATATGGCCCAAGATTTACACAGGCCACGGGGCTCAGAGAATGACCTTTCTTTAGCTTTAAAAACTTCTGTCACCTCTGTGGCTATTAGGTGGCCACTAGCAATAAACTGCCACATGCATCTTCCTGCATGTGCATCCCGTCATACTGTTGTTCAATTCCAATGGCAGATTGCGAGCGCTCCGCCGGATCGTGAACGGAAGGCGCCGCTCCAAGCAAGATCACTCGTCAAATTTGCCATTGGAATGCATTCGCTCCTACGGGGCCACTTAGTATGCTGAAATGTAGCAAGAGGGCGTTAGTATAAAGGTGACTTGGATAATCCCAGCATTCCGCGCGCTTTGTTTCTTCTGGTATTTGCGTAAGTGTTGCATGTTCTGGTGCTCTTCCGGGCCGGTATGATGGATCTTCCATATCACAATGATCGTACTATGGACGCCAGCCCAGCGGTCAGTGCATTACAACGCAATGATTACGGCTCTGCCGGAAACGCAAGGTATGTGTTCATTTTAAAGTCTCGTGGCATGGAAGAAACGATCGTGAAAGAAGAGTCGCTGGTGCAAATGTCCTCACTCAACATTCTTCGTATACGCGTTACAAAGTTGGAATTTGGGCAAAAAATATGAGCTCATGGTCACTGTCTCTGTGTGTGTGCAACCACTCGTTAAGCGAGCAGTTGGATATTTTCGTTCAGCATTGGTATCTTGCGCTCGAGCTCCTGTATTTTGCAGAACAGTGTGATATATTGAACAAGATAGGAACAATGGAAACTACACTTAGTAAAAGGAAAGCTGAGAGGACTGTGTCGCATATCAAGCTGCTACACCCAACCCTGATTTATTTTGAAAATTACTGCATTTCAGATCACTCTGGTGCTTGTGCGACGAATGCGCTCGGTCAAGCTGGACAGCCAGTCAAGGTATGTGCTCTTTCCATGACAGGCACAATTCCAACAAGCAATGACATGTCAAATAAATATCGGTGGATGGGGTGCAGTGCAGTGCACGAAGAAATAAGGCGGCAGTAAATGGTGCGGTTTACGTTTCTCATGCACAAGAAAGGCGTGCAAACAGGGCATTCGTGTTGCCTCTACTCTCTACGTTCGTGTTGCCTACTCGTCTTTTGTTCTAGCTGTGGTAGGCTAGCGGCTAGGTGGTTGGCTTGCTATGATCAAGGTCGCGGGATCGAATCCCAGCCGTGGCGGCCGCAATTCAGTGGGGGCACTGACACAAACACCCGTGTACTTAGATTTGATTGATTGATTTGGGGTTTAACGTCCCAAAACCAGTTCTGATTATGAGAGACGCCGTAGTGGAGAGCTCCGGAAATTTCGACCACCTGGGGTTCTTTAACGTGCACTGACATCGCACAGTACACGGGCCTCAACATTTCGCCTCCATCGAAATGCAGCCGCCGCAGCCGGGATTCGATCCCGCGACCCTCGGATCAGCAGCAGAGTACCATAGCCACTAGACCACCGTGGTGGGGCGTACTTAGATTTGGGGGGCATGTTAAAGAACCCCATGTGGTCAAAATTACCCCGGAGCCCTTCACTAAGTCACGGCTTGTTTTGGCCCGTAAAACACCATAAATTATTCTATTATTACTTTTCCTTGTATCCATGTTCGCACGCCTTCCTTTTGCATAATGAGCCCTTACGAGAAAGAGAGAGAGAGAATATTTTATTAATGACTCCGGAGATGTTAGCCAGGTTAATGGCCTGGCTTGCTACCAGCATTTCTCACCATGTTTATGGAATTGCCAATGAGAGATCTGCTGGATTCTACCATTTGCCCTTGAATTTGCTTGCACTCCTGCTTGGACATTTTTTTTTTTTTTTTTCAGGACAAGCTGGAGGAAAGAAAGCTGACAAGCATGGTAAGTTGGTGCATTGGCAATTCTACCTTATGAGCACTGTGTATTGTGAACTGTATCATACGTACTGCAACCTGTTGTTTGCTAGAAATTGTGCCTGTACTAAGATTTATGCTTGTCATTCTTACAGGTCATGGTTATGAATGGACAGATGGTGAAACAAGGTTACTGTTAGACTACTACGAGCAATACTTTGCTCATGTAGGGCCAATGAAGAAATTTCGCAAAAAAGAAGAGAGAAGTTTTCACTCATAGCCATAAATCTGAGGGAAACCTTTGGCACTGACAGAACAGCTGAGCAGTGTGGCACACGCTATAAAACTGTTATGAAGAGGAGAAAAGTTGCTGTCGGACATAATCAGAAATCCAGCAACTCTCCAAAACCCATCCTTTTTGAGGATGAGGTAGAAAAAACACACCTCCTTGACAACAGTTTGGCATCAGCTGAAATAAGGGACAGCTACGGTGTGTTTTCAAAAAAGGAAAGACAAATCCCCCTCTACAGCTCCTTCAACCCTGTCTGAAGGTGACTCCGACAGCACTGCTGAACCCAGTGGCACATCTGAAGACAAGGAGGCAAGCACATCAGAAAGCTCCGCAGAAACTGCCGGGAAGGCACCAAAAATCAAGACTGCACGACAATCAAGTGCAAGGGCACAAGAGATCAAGCTCTTCTTTGAAGAAATGGAACGCCTTCAAACAGGTAAAGAAGAACAAAAGGCTGCCCGTGAGGAACAACGAAGGCAGCGGCACAAAGAAAGGAGCTGAGAAAGGAAAAGGCTGCACGACACAAACAAAAAATGCAGTTCCTCAAGTGCGTGTTTGGGTTACCTGACATGGATGTATAGCACCCAATTGCTGGGCTTTATGGAAAATTCATTGAATGCTAACAAAAACATTTTTCTCATGCACAAAGCTGTGTTAAGTGACACACGCTGCTGCTCATTCTTTTGTATTTATTGTAGCATCAGTGTTGCAATTGAGTACCAATTGCACTGCATATTGAAGTGCCATTTCGACAACTTAACTATTTATTACACTTCTCACACATCTGAAATTTTTTCAAGAGTTTTCAGTGATTACACACCCCTACTGCATTTGCCGCATTGCTTCCAGCACCTTGAATCCTCTTGATTTCCCCTATACTGCGTAGCAAGGCTTCCTCACAAGTCTCGTTCATGTTGTCAGTGCAAGATTCTTCGTACCACTGGACTTCCTGGGGTGTGCTTCCTGGGGTGTGCTTTCTGGCGCCTCTCCATTCTTTCGCTCACCATCTCTCCTTTTTGCCATGTCGCACGTGCCTCAGGTCCCTTTACTCATGACACAGTGCAAGATTCCTTGTACCACTGGACACCTTAACGTGGCACTTAATCCACCTTAAGGTGCGAGTGGATTCACACGACGAATGTGCCCGCAGACCGAATCAGTCATGTGACACATGACAACACTGGGATCGCTCCTCAGCTAGCATTCACCTGACAGGGGACCACACGGACCGCAGATAGATAAACTCATCCCGTGGACAACGGCCCAAACGAGCTGGTGCTCTGTTGTGCTGTGCAAAAGGCATTGGTCACATCCTGCGCTGAGTCAGGTGAGATATTGCGAATGCCATCGCCCGAGAGTACCACTTCATCTCTTCAACAGATGTAATAACAATAAGTTTGGGGTTTTCGCTGCAACAGACATACAGTATATGTACTTCGAAATAGGCAGTGCAGAAAGGGCCTAGGATATGCTCTCGCACAGCGCAGTATTTCATCTACTGCCATCACAGCATCGTTTTTTTGCGTTTACGCTCGCCATCCCAAAGAAAATATTCATTACAAGTATTCATTGCAAGTCAGTACCAACTCGCGCACCAGAAAAGTCCTGTTGTCCCAAAGTGAAATTTGAGAAAAAGATAGTTCAGAAAAAAAAAATTTCGAGGCAGAGTCAGCAGTGGTGTCATCAGGTAATGAGGCGAAGTTTGCAACAGAAATGGGAAGTTCTCAATTTGGGGAATCCGGCAGGTTGTAGTACCCCCGTGGGGGGGGAGTTAAGGTTTATGGGGAAGGGTGGCCATATGGGATTTTAAAAGTGGTTGTTGTGAGCTTCCAAATATGCTTGGTGGCCAGACTGCTGCGGTTACTGTGAGAAGGAAAATAGGATGCTGTTGATAAAGGCGGAGTGATGTAGACAGGTTGTAGTCATCGTCATTGGGACGGAGTAAGATGCAAGTCGGAGGCGCTGTCTCATGGAAGGTGCTGTTTTACTGGCAAGGACGGATTAGCACTTGTGAGAGCATGGCGAGAGGGAGTTGAGTAAAATCAGACTGGAGAGGTAGGTGGATGGGTAGATGGCAGGCAGCAGTCTTGACGCAGTTGGTTCTCGGTGTCGTCATTACAATCGGCGTGAGTTGTAACCAGTTGGTCATTGATTGTGGCTGTCTCGTCTGGGCGTTGCGGGTTGAACGAGGGGAGCATGGTACCTTGCCTTGGTAGGTGGG
>CM023483.1:108082611-108246951 GCA_013339685.2 Hyalomma asiaticum | reverse complement strand
GTCTCCGTCAGTGATTTGGCCACAAGGAAAGGAGAAATTACTCTGACTGGTTTTTCAGGTTTCTGGCTGTGTACTACATGGTACCTAGGGAAGGATTCTTTGGGCTGCGAGAGAAAGTTCAATGTGCCTTCGGTGCGCACACGCTTTGCAGCGGCGCGATCAGGGAGAAGTGGAAACGCTTTATGCATAATTTAAGTAATTACTTCGGCAACGATGGCAGCCACCCACCACGGAGCCCAACAAGGGGACGGTGCAGGAAGGATGCTGATCACTTGCACACGCCAGCCGTACATCGCCGCTATAACCTAATGCTCCTAACCAAGGTTGGTTACTTGCACACGGTTAACCCAAGCCGCCTACGGAAATTAGGAAGTAACAGAAGAGAGGAGATGACAGGACAGCATAGACAGGGAATAGGAAAGAGAAAGATCGGAGAGAAGGACAGGAAAAGGCGACCAGCCGGTTTCCCCTGGGTGGGCCAGCCCAGGGGTGCCGTCTACGGGAAGCACGGGCCAAAGGGGTGTGTTGCCGCCGCTGGGGGGCCTTAAAGGTCCAATCACCCGGCGTCGGCTCAACCCCCAGGATCCCCTTTTCCCCGGACACGGCTAAGCCACGCACGGCGACACGTGGGAGGGGGTCGAAACCCCCCCATTGGCTCGGGTCCGTGGTGTCGCCACACACCAAACGCCTGCTTGCGCAGACGCCCCTGCGGGGTAGGATTGCTAGAGACGCGGTCGCCATATTGCAGGTCTGCGCACCAAACTCCCTTCACGCCCTGTGTATGAGCTCCGTACAGCCTCTTGAATGACAGGAACCTCGCGAAAACCTCCTACGACGCATGACATGTGCTGGGTACTAAGGAACTGGGACATCGAAGGTAGCGTTCTGGCAGACCAGCTTGCCACATCTACTCATGCTAAGCCTGGTAGCCCCGCCAGAGCTGTCTCAGCTACTGATACGAAACCTTACATTCGAAAACTCTATGGGCCCACTGGCAGCGTTTGTTGGAAGCTGGGATAAATAATAAGCTCCGCATGATCAAGCCATATATAGAGAGCTGGCCATCAACGACAAAATCGAGGCGAAGGGATGTCCTATTCTGCAGGCTCAGAATAGGACACACACTTATGGAACACGTAACCAGAGTCCTTCAATCTGACACAACCATCGATCTACCGGAGATCAACCTCTTATCTGTACTAAATGTCGTGAGGCACTGACTGCGCTTCACGTACTTGTGCGGTGCCGAGAGACTGAAACACAACGGAAAAACATTTCCATTGAGCCTACCACGGACATATTCTCTTACACGCAGCAATCTTATCTAACGAGCCACTGTTGGATCAAAATTCAGTATCAGATTCTTTAGCAGACGTAGCAACGTTGAAGATAATCCATGCAAGAGGTTCGTCGCAAGCCCTCTTGATGAGGGTGCTGCTACGACAGTATTTGTACATGAAGAACTCGCTTCCAGACCCTTACTCGTAAGGGTCTTACTGAGGCAGAAGTTCCTTCCACATCCGACACAGTTTCGGCTGAAGATATTTCACTGTACATACTACATAAATTTTTACTCCGATTAGTTACATACCATTAAAATAGTTACATGCCATTAGATAGAGATATATATATATATATATATATATATATATATATATATATATATATATATATATATATATATATATATAGAGAGAGAGAGAGAGAGAGAGAGAGAGAAAGAGAGAGAGAGTGTCTTGGGCAGTAACTAGTTACCTTTTTCAGTAACTTATGACTGTAACTAGTTACTTTTAATTCTTTTGATTTAAAGGAACTTGTAACTGTAACACTTACTTTTTACACATCGATGAACAAATCGCAGGGTACGATTTAAAACAGGGAATGTCGCGGGAGCCAACGCGGGAGCCAACGTCCCGCGCGGGAGCCAACGCGGGAGCCGCCCTGACGAAGACAAGTCCGCTTGTCGAAACGTTGGCTCCCGCGACATTCCCTGTTTTAAATCGTACCCTGCGATTTGTTCATCGATTCAAGCATCCATCTTCCCCTGAGCTTCTCTTCTAGTTTGGATTACTTTTTACACAGTAACTGTAACTGGAAATTCCGTTACAGTTACTTCATTTTTCAAAAAATATCCAGCAGCAGCGATCATTAAAAACACAGCTTTTTACTGTTAACGTGCCCATGACTCATGACTGTATATATATATATATATGCGCGTTATGGCCATTGCACGCATTTTTTCGCACCCCTGTCATGATTTCGATCATTACATGTGCCCATTTTTAAGCAGGCTTAGTGCGCAGGATTTTAGGCCTCTGTACACCGCTTTGTACCTAGCCATTTGTCTTTCATTGTAGCAACGTACATACTTTCACATAGCCCTGTTGCTCTCTGGCCAAGCTGGCCCTTGTGCCAATAAAAAACATTAATTTATTCACGAGGGAACGCACGCTCTCGTGGCACGAAGCTGTTACGCACAAACGCATAGCTCCGCGCCACGAAATTGCAGGCTTCCTTAAACACTGATTCTGTGGTGCTTGTAGCGGTGGCGCGACGATGTTCGAAATATCGGGCGTCCGGAAAATCGGCCGTTGACTACAAAAGCAAACTGAATCAGCAAGCGCGGGCGAACGGTCCAATTACGCTGATAGCTTAAGTAACTCCGGCGGTTTTTCAGTGTCCACGGATCACAAGGAAATTTTCAATATATGTTATCCTCGGTACTGTAATAGTATATGCCAAGCCAGGCGGTTGCAAGTTATTTAGTTTTCGTGGAAATTAATTTTAAAATTTTTCAGCGGATTCCCACGCTGGCCACCCTGTGCTTTTACGTCATCACCTTCAATGCCGCCTACCCGAGACAGCGGGCCTCCAAAGCAAAACGGCCGCACTTCAGCGTTCAAATCGTCGCTGTCAAGTTCACAAAAGCTGCCATAACTCAATACATCGTCGGATGACCTCACCACTGTCATTTTTCTGGCACTAGCTCCATATTTCTGACGGCGGGAAGGCTGTGACGTCATCGCATACGTTACATGAAGCTTCTACCCGTTCCGGTTTCGATTTGAACACGCCTTTCAATCGGTTATTTAAAATTATTGACGCGTTTCTGAGCAGCTGAACCATCCTGTCTGCTACAGTGCTATCACACAGTGCCATTGGAAATCGGCGATATCAGAACATGGTGAAAAAACCGCCGGAGTTGCCGTTTAATAGAAGCAACCACGGAAACATATGGGCCACAAAGCTCGAATAGTTTTTCGCCTGCACTAAACTAAAACCTTTCATGCGAATATCTTTTATGATCACTCAAAAAGCATTTCAGTTTTTGTCATGATTCGTTAGACGTGGCGCAGCGGCCGGCACCGAAAAACAGAAGCGTCAAAACACCACACAATGAAGTCCAAAACGAAGGCGCGTAGCTCGCAGAAAGCGTCACGTGACGACGTTAAAAAGGGGGAGGGAGGGGGTCCCACCAAAGAAGCACCGCGCACCTGGCGAGGAACATGGAGGAAGGAAGACCCGGATAGTGAAACCGGTGGCAAGGGAGGCGTCAGGTCACTTTGCCGATGATTGATTTGTGGGGTTTACAGTCCCAAAACCAGCTTTGATTATGAGAGACGCGGTAGAGGAGGGCTCCGGAAACTTTGACCACCTGGGGTTCTTTAACGTGCACTGACATCGCACAGCACACGGGCCTCAACATTTCGCCTCCATCGAAATGCAGCCGCCTCGGCCGGGATTCACGGTAGAGATGGTAGAGACCGAGGTTGTAACGGAAGCACGTCGTGATAATGAACTCCCTAGCCTTTGATCGCGGTATTACAGCCTTCATCGGAACGTGTTAAAGGGCAATTTGGCTATTTTCCCACCATATTCTAATATCGCTGCTTTCCAATGGCACTGTATATGACAGCCCTGTAGCAGACAGGGTGGTTCAATTTACTCGGAAACTTACCAATAATTTTAAATGAGCGAATGAGCGATGTGTTGATATTGAAACCGAAACGGGTAGATGCCTCGTGCAGCACATGCGATGACGTCACAGCCTCCAGGCCATTAGAAATATGGAGCTGTTCCCCGAAAAATAAAAGTGACGATGTCATCCGACGACATATTGAGCTATATGCCAGCTTTCCTGAACTTCACAGCGTCGATTTGAGCGCTGGAGTATCATCGTTTTTTTCTTGACCGCCCACCTGCTCGGGTAGGCTGCGTTAAAGGTAGTGACGTCAAAAACACAGGGTGGCCCGCATGGCAGTCCGCTAAAAAAATTTTAAATTCATTTTCGTAAACGCTAAATGACTTGCAACTGCTTGGCTTGGCATACGTTATTATAGTACCGATGAGGACAACATATCGAAAATTTCATGAAAATTTCATTGAGAACCGTGCACGCTGAAAAATCGCCGGAGGCTAGCTGATTTCGCGGGAATGCTCGTTATGCGCGCTCTTGAAGTTAAGAGAAAATGTTCTAATCATGTGTTATGCTGGCTCTTGCCCATACTGATTTGTTGAGTTTACCCTAATGTGAGACCAGGGCGAAAGGCTAGACATTGTAGCAATAGCGTTATACAACAATACTTGGCATGTTGCTATTTGCGTCACCAATGATGATAATAGTACGTGTACTGCATGACCGCATTCATTTATGCTCCAGGGACACGCGGGCATGCACCGTACATGGACATGTTACCCAGGCTGAGGCTTGGTAACAGCCTGGGTAACGTCTCCATGTGCGGTGGAGCTTGTTCGACCAACACCCATTGGATTGGACCAACAAGCACCCAATGTGTCGGTCGCCCGTCCGACAGGGATAGGGATATATATATATATATATATATATATATATATATATATATATATATATATATATATATATATATATATATATATATATATTGTAATGAAGAAAGAGAGACGTACCCAGACAACACATGGACGTCCTAACGCCTACGAAACGACATCCAACTTGGGAGGTAGGGACATTCCATGGGATGTCCCATATACCGCAGAAAAACATCCCAAGTGATACAAAAAGAGATGTTTATGGGATGTCCCGGACGGCGAAGTTGTGGGAGGTTATTGGGATCTTTTGATTTCTTTCTTTCTTTGTGAGATTTACTAATTTCTCGCATGCCGGCAGTCGTTCACTGACCACAGAATTCTTAGGAACACCCCCCCCCCCCCCAAGAAAAAAAGTGCCCAAAATAAGGTGAATACCACGTTTATTTATTGCACTGCAGTAGTCCGGTGGAAGTATCACATGCATAGATTCTCCCACATGTCCTCTGCTTTCCGCCACCAGTGGTCTTCATTGCTAGACTACTGCCAGTTCTGCAGCACAGGTGAACGAGGACACGGATGTCGGAGATTGTTTCTTCTGTGTTCTGCGTTTCATTATCAAATAAGGCAGTCTGCGTAAAAGAAAAAGATGATACGAGAGTGATGAAAATGCAGTACGGCAGTAATACAAGCGATGCAAATGTTAACGTTGTAACAATACTCACAGCACACGACCTACCATGGGCCACGCATGTAGTATATCCATGTCTCGTACCCGTTGCTTTCGTGAGCAAACACTACAGAAGGGGCAACAAACAAAATGCGAGAAATCTGCTAAGAATGTAATAACTGAAATGGTCTAAGCTTACCTCAAATGTTATGAACTCAGGCTGGATCGCCGAATATTCCAAAGACGCTGGACACACCGATAAATAAGCTGGTGACAGTCTAAGTACCACGCACATCAAACCACGTGTGACGACAAACTGCACAAACAGCTCACAGTGGCTAAGGGTGTCGGCCATGAAGGCTCTTGCCGAAGTGGACATACTTGAAAAAAAATAATTGCACATATGTTACCTCTGACAAATATCAGTGCATAGATTTTTTCGGCGGCATGTCTCTTTTATAGCAAAGCTTATTTACAAATTATTTTGCCGCTTCAAATACAACTTTTCGGAAGGCGTGTTTGTATACGAAATCCAAGACGTTTAAGCCGTTTCCTGTTTTGTGTGAGCGTTACCGCGTATGAGCAAAGTCAAAATGCGGTGGTACTATGGCTCAGCAGAGTTCGGCGTTCCCGTGTGGTTATCGGATAATTACTTGACAAATCAGCCCAAGGCGCCTGCACTTCAGAATATTAACTCACTAATTTGAAAGAAATAACAAAGTTATAACCACCGCCCTCGATCACCGCTGGTTTCAAACGTGCGCGCTTCATTAAGCAAAAACCGGTATGTATAATTAAATTGCCGGGTTATCTGACGTACCGAAATAATCAAATAGTGGCACTTACTGAAAGGCACTAATTTGAAGTCCTTATAAAGGCCAACCATGGATGTATTTGGGCTGATCCTTAAGTACATGTCCCTTGGACGCTTTTTGTACAACCCAACATGGATGTGGGATGTTGGTACCTTTCTGGGACGTCCCTGGGATGTTATGTGCTGTCTGGGTAGACACAGCGCCTTTGCTGCAGGCCGGCTTTTCTTTCTTTTCTTTTCTCCTTGTTATTTGGCTCTTGCCCACTACGGGGGATTGGCCATGAAGCCGGCGGTTAATATAAAAAAGGAAAAAAAAAGTGAGCTAAAACAAAGGAAGAGTAAGGAATCGGTAATGTAAGGAAGAATGAAATGTTAGAGTGATAGACTATTTATAATACAAATGAACCATAATAAATAATTTGAGGTTTAATAAACTAGTGGCGGCAATTTCGAGGTACGAAGTTTTGGTTGGAAAGATGATTAGCAACGAATTCTTCTTGTGTCACGAAGGAAATTGCACATGGCTAAGCAGACGTTCCTGTTGCTGTAACCTAGTGAGGACGCTCCAAAGGAAAGAATATTCTGAGAATTCAGGGGAATTTTTAAATTCCTGAATGAAATTTCGAAATGTCTTTTCCTCTGACTACTATAACGCTGACAGGTAATTAAAAAGTGATCAATGTTTTCAGGCTCTTGACAATAGCAGCATAGCGGAGATGGCACCAGACCAGACCTGTGTAAATAAAAATTTAATGAAGGGATACGACAGCGAAATTTTGTTATTGCCACTTCCAGTTTACGAGAGGGGCACCACTTATTATTCCAAACAAAAGAAAGATGCCCATATTCTTCAATAGGTAACTTCATTTTTACAGAATCTTGAAGTAAGGAGTACTTACGGAATCTAGACAAAGTAACAAAGGCAGTAGTAGGCACCACGTGCATTACCGGCCCATCTAGGGACCACCGCGCGAGAACATCAGCCATCTCGTTTATAAATATGCCACGATGGCCTGGCACCCACACCAATCGTATTTCACGCAAGTGGGGAGGAATTAATGAAGTGAATGCGTTTAGAACAGAAGACTTGGAAGGAGAAGCTGAAGCGAGTGATGTGCATACAGAAAGTGAATCAGTCACTATAACAACTGCCGAATTTTGTGCAGGAAGTTTGCGAATGGCTAAAAGAATGGCTAAGAGCTCTGCTTCGAATATGGGTGTATAATCCGGGAGGCGCAAGGTATATGACCAAGACAAAGTCTCTGAAAAAATGCCCACTCCCGCTTTCTCCTCACGCATGGATGCATCCGTCGCAATTACGTTATCAATTCCCAATTGACATAAATGATCTTCTAATAAGCCTATTAAGTATCTGGAAGGTAAGAGTTTGGCATTAGAAGGGAATATCATATCCAATTCAATTTTAGCATTGGCCAATGGTTTATCCGTTGAGACGATATCGCGAATGTTAACATCTAAAGCCTCTAGTTGATTCTGCACAAACAAAACTTGAGGTTTGTATATGCGAGACCAAGGCTCATCAAAAAATGTTAGCGCTTCAGTACAGAACACGAAGTGTGATCGCCTCTGTGAAGACGCATAAATTTGTAAATATGTTTTGACAGTGAGGATACGGAATCTGCAAACTAACGTGGGTATTCGGGCTTCTTGGTACAGAACATGATTTGCAGTAAATTTTGGCACCTTGAGACAACTCCGAAGAGCCTCTCGCTCTAAAAGAACCAAAGGATTAATCTTGTATGCCGGACCACCAGAGTATAAAATACAACCAAATTCTAGAATCGGACGAACATACATACGGTATATCATAAGAAGAGTGTCTCTGCGTAACCCAGAGGGTGCTGGCCAAGTCTGCGTATCATCCCAACAGCGCGAGTAGCCTTACATTTAATGTGCTCAATGTGGTCGCGCCAACTCAGTTTATGATCGTAAAACACACCTAAATACTTCACGCACTCTGCTTGGGGAATTATTTCCTGGCGATACTGAAGAGAAATGCTTACTGGATCATTCAAAGGAAAAACAATAACAGAACTTTTACTAACATTTAAAGTCATGCTAATTTCATTAAACCATAACTCTAGTCTTCCTAAATAAGCTTGTAAGATTGTATGCAGTGAGTGAATATCACCAGCAGAAGCAGAGAACGCAATGTCGTCTGCATAAACATACACTTGAATGTTATTGTGCAACGGTACTGAGCTTAACAGAACGTTAAATAATACAGGAGATAAAACAGAACCTTGAGGGACTCCTCTGGACTGATTATATTTCGGTGAGGATAATCCACGCTGGGAACAATAAAACTTTCTATCCTTAAAAAACGCATACAACCAGTTAATAATATAGCGCGGGAAATTCAAGCTTTTTAATGAATTGAGAAGGATGACATGCTCTACACTGTCGTATGCCTTAGCTAAATCTAGAGTTACTAGTGCTGCATATTGTCGCCTGTGACGAGCAAGCTTAATTCGTCCCTCTAAATCTACATGTGCATACCATATAGAATACCCAGGTCTAAAGCCAATTTGACATGGGCTCAATATTGAGTGGTCTGCCAAAAATTTCATGATTCTAATGTAGAGCACTCTTTCAATTAATTTTATAACATGCGAAGTTAGTGCGATAGGTCTAACATTATCAATATGCATATCTACTCCTCGTTTTTTAAGCAGCGGGATAATTTTCGCAAGTCTCCAATCTGGAGGAATCCAACCTTTTTCGAGTGAGTAGTTGACGAGATTTAGGAGGTCCTGAGGAGACACATCAAACAAAATTTTTAGCATGCCTGTCGTAATGCCGTCTGGACCTGGAGCCGAATTGGGGAGCGACTGAACTGCGCGCGCAAGTTCTTCTATAGACACCTTCACAAAATCGTCTACACATACAGGTTTGCGGAATACTGTTTGTATTTGAGTGGTAAAGCGCCTTCCTAATCCCAATGCAATATCATCTAATACAGCAGACAGTTCTTTTGGAGCTAAAACAACTGATTCTATGGTTACGGGTGCAGAAATAGCCTTACGAAATCGAAGAAATCTGAAAAGAGCTTTCTTGTTTCCACTTTGTGAGAGAAAGCTATATTGGTTTTCGTCATGAGTAGCTTTCGCTATGGAAACAGTTCTTTTAAACATGGCTGAGGCATACTTGTAGTTACTCCAATTAGTAGGGCACTGGTTAACAAGGAGTTTTTTCCATGCAGCTTTTCTGCGCCTGTATTCTCGTTCGCAATCAGAGTCCCACCAGGCACTTATAGGCTTACTTTTCGCCGAGGATACAGTGAACTGTGCTTTTCTCATAGAGCATTTTAGAACACCACAAAGACTCATCGCTTTAATGTCATTTCCAGAACTGGTCAGTGAAGATAAGCTTGAATGTAGACTTTTTTTAAATTTTGAGTAGTCAACAAAAGTCACTGTCTGAGTATCTAAAGAAATCACTGGATTATTAACTTCCATCAATATTGGGCGGTGATCACTATTTGTTGCAGTATCAACAACAGCCCAAGAAGAGATGCGCAAGCTTGAGCTGGCGAATGTTAAATCCAAAACTGATCTTGTGTTGCATCGTACAAAAGTGGCTACTTTAGAGTTAAGACATATATAATTGTTCGTACACATCCAATTCCACAACAATTTACCCGACGAATCAGTGCGGTAACCCCAACAAACATGATGCGAATTAAAGTCACCTGCAAAGAGAGAGTTTGCTCTACAGAAGCTCTGAACGATGTCCAGAGTACCTTGCTCTTGTACGCCAGATGGAAAGTAGCTGTTGACAATGCTGAGAGGAGCACAACCTGGGAGAGCTAGTTCAAGTACCTAAAATTTCGTGATCACTTGATATTGCCTGATAAACCAGTTTCGCTCTATGACAAAATTTTGTTGATATAAAAAATGCCAATCCTCCACCTCGTGTATTCCTGTCCAAACGAAAACATTTATAGTTTGGTAATTGAAAATTTTGACCCGATGCTAACCAAGTCTCTTGCAATAAAACGATGTCGGGAGACTGTTGAGATATAAGGTAAAGTAAATCGGTGGTTGCAGAAAGTATAGATCGGCAGTTCCACTGAAGAACCCTAAGGAGCCCTATTTTGCTGACAAGCGAGCAGCCGCAACTGCTTGATCCAAAATACTATCTTTTAAAAAATCAGTTCTGGTCAAGGGCTCTTTTACACATTTTTTGGTTTTAGCATTAGAAGAATTCAGATGTTTGTTAGTAGGTGATCTGGTGCGTTTAAGAATTCGAGCGTCCATGTCTACATCCTGAATATCTTGTAAACCTGAATCAGACAAGCAATCTTGACCAGTGTTTTGAGAATTAGAAGGCCGTAACTCATTATTGCTAGGAGCGTCTGATTGGGACCCAGATGAAGAATTATATAAGCTAAAAGGATTCTGAAAGCTCTTAGCGAACTGCTCCGAAATGCCAGCCAACTGCGAGGATATGACTTGGGCCAATGTCTCCGAGACAGTCAGAAGAAGTTTTTCTAGAGATTTTTCCACTGCTTTTTCGACGATGGTCGAAATGGACTGAGCAACTGATGCATCCATAGCGAGAGGCGAACGGGCTGTAATTCCGGCATATCCATGCATCCTGCTCTGAACTTCAGTTAGGGCGTCTCGGCGCGAACATCGCCTTCTCTCAATGATTTCAATAACCTGCAGTTCTTTAGACCGAGCAGGACAATCGGTGTGATCAGCTGAGCAACTGGCTTGGCATAGGCAACAGGACTGATTATCAGACTTACAAACCTCAGCACTATGATCAGCTCCACAGACACGGCACCGAACATTAGATCGACAACCGTTTGCGCTATGTCCATACCGCCAGCATTTGCCACACTGTAGAGGGCGTGGGGCAAGGGGTTCTACCTTGTAGATTAGCGGCCATGCTTTAATCTCCGAGGGACGAGATGTGCCTGCAAATGTGGCAATAATTGTCTCGGTTGGGATTTTGACATTATTAACTTGCCTGTTACAGCGGTACACAGACACAACTCCTGCTTCAGCGAAAATCTCCAAGACTTCCGCCGGACTTAGGCTGACATCTACACCTCGAACTAGGCCTTTACAACAAGCAAGGTGGGGAGGGATGAAGCAGCTCACCGGATGAGTGGCAAAGGAAGTACATTTTAGAAGGTCTCGGATACAGGCCTGGTCTGGTGAGCAGCAGAGAATCCCGCCGCGTCCAAACTGACGAACTTCGGTTATCTGAAGAAAGTGTGGGGTAACCGTGCGAAGCTCTGACTGAATGGCCTTAGGGTTCTTCATGCGAATGGCCCCACCATCCGTCGGCACCAAAGCAACAGGAACGCTGCTGATTCCACTGCGCAGAAATAGCTCCAAGGGTACATCCTGAGAGGGAATAGAAGCAGACCAGAGGGCAGCCCTCTGGCCTGGAGATGAGACAGACATCTAAAGAAGGTAAAAGTTACACTTGAATGCGCAGATAACCTAACACGTTAAATAAATAAGACAAAATAAAAAGTAACCGCCGGCAACAAAGCAAAAGCCCCGAGAGAGACTTCACCAAAGCAAGAAGGCCGGGAGAGGCGTTCGAAGCTCGTCTTCCTCTGCTTCTCTAGCCCCGCTTTACAAGCGCGAGCGTCCGAGCCCCAGTGCAGCTTTTCGCCATTACACTCGGCCACGACTGCGAGTGTCGGTAACGGCCGCAACGGCGTCTGGAGGGCGGCACTGGCTATGCCGATGTGGTCAATATAGGAACCTACCAAATATGCACGGCGGGTGGCACGGACTATGCCGTGCTGGGCTGTGTCTGTTCCGTCGCTGCTTATCTCGCGGATCCGCCAAACGCGTTTCTGGTGGGCGGCACTGCGTATTTCGGCAAGGTCGCAGGATCAGATGTCGAGTCTTTTGTCGCATGAGGATGAATCGGGCACATCTCAAACATTTCAACGCCTTCATCGCCACGTCGAACTCACAGCTGTGTTCCCCTGATGATTTGCGACTGCGCCATTGTAACGAAGAAAGAGGGACGTAGACACAGCGCCTTTCTTTCTTTCTTTCTTTTTTCCTTGAAGTTTGGCTCTTGCCCACTACGGGGGATTGGCCATGAAGCCGGCGGTTAATATAAAGAGGAAAAAAAAAATTGAGCTAAAACAAAGGAAGAATAAAGAATCGGTAACGTAAGTAAGAATGAAATGTTAGAAAAAGATAGGCTATTTATAATAGAAATGAACTATAATAAAATAACTTGAGGTTTAATCAACTAGTGGAAGCAATTTCGAGGTACGAAGATTTGGACTGAATGATGATTAGCAATGAATTCTTTTAGTGTCACGAAGGAAATTGCACATGGCTAAGCAGACGTTCCTGTTGCTATAACCTAGTGAGGACGCTCCAAAGGAAAGAATGTTCTGAGAATTTAGGGGAATGTTTAAATTCCTGAATAAAATTTCGAAATGCCTTTTCTCTGACTACTATAGCGCTGACAGGTAATTAAGAAGTGATCAATGTTTTCAGGCTCTCGACAATAACAGCATAGCGGAGATGGCACCAGACCAGACCTGTGTAAATAAAAGTTCAATGGAGGGATACGACAGCGAAATTTTGTTATTGCCACTTCCAGTTTACGAGAGGGACACCACTTATTATCCCAAACAAAAGAAAGATGTCCATATTCTTCAATTGGTAACTTCATTTTTAAAGAATCTTGAATTAAAGAGTACTTTCGGAATCTCGACAAAGTAACGAAGGCAGTAGTAGGCACCACGGACATTACCCGCCCATCTAGGGACCACCGCGCGAGAACATCAGCCATCTCGTTTATAAATATGCCACGATGGCCCGGCACCCACACCAATCGCACTTCACGCACGTGGGGAGGAATTAATGATATGAATGTGTTTACAACAGAAGACTTGGAAGGAGAAGCTGAAGCGAGGGATGTGCATACCGAAAGCGAATCAGTCACTATAACAACTGCCGAATTTTGTACAGGAAGTTTGCGAATGGCTAAAAGAATGGCTAAGAGCTCTGCTTCAAATATAGGAGTATAATCCGGGAGGCGCAAGGTATATGACCAGGAGGAAGTCTCTGAAAAAATGCCCACTCCCGCTTTCTCCTCAAGCATGGATGCATCCGTCGCAATTATATCATCAATTCCCAATTGACATAAATGATCTTCTAATAAGCCTATTAAATATCTGGAAGGTAGGAGTTTGGCATTAGAAGGGAATATATTATCCAATTCAATTTTAGCATTGGCCAATGGTTTATCCGTTGAGACGATATCGCAAATGTTAACATCTAAAGCCTCTAGTTCATTCTGCACAAACAAAACTTGAGGTCTGTATATGCGAGACCAAGGCTCATGAAAAAATGTTAACGCTTCAGTGTAGAATACGAAGTGTGACCGCCTCTGTGCAGACGCATAAATTTGCAAATATGTTTTGACAGTGAGGATACGGAATCTGCAAGCTAACGTGGGGATTCGGGCTTCTTGGTATAGAACATGATTTGCAATAAATTTTGGTACCTTGAGACAACTCCGAAGAGCCTCTCGCTCTAAAAGAACCAAAGGATTAATCTTGTATGCCGGACCACCAGAGTATAAAATGCAACCAAATTCTAAAATCGGACGAACATACATACGGTATATCATAAGAAGAGTGTCTCTGCGTAACCCAGAGGGGTGCTGGCCAAGTCTGCGTATCATCCCAACAGCGCGAGTAGCCTTACATTTAATGTGCTCAATATGGTGGCGCCAACTCAGTTTATGATCATAAAACACACCTAAATACTTCATGCACTCTGTTTGAGGGATTATTTCCTGGCGATACTGAAGGGAAATGTTTACTGGATCATTCAACGGAAAAACAATAACAGAACTTTTACTAACATTTAAGGTCATGCTAATTTGAGTAAACCATAACTCTAGTCTTCCTAAATAAGCTTGTAAGATTGCATGCAATGAGTGAATATCACCAGCAGACGCGAAGAACGCAATGTCGTCTGCATATACATACACTTGAATGTTATTGTCTAATGGTATTGAGCTTAACAGAACGTTAAATAATACAGGAGATAAAACAGAACCTTGAGGGACTCCTCGAGACTGATTATATTTCAGTGAGGATAATCCACGCTGGGAACAATAAAACTTTCTATTATTTAAAAACTCATACAACCAGTTAATAATATAGCTCGGGAAATTCAAGCTTTTTAATGAATTGAGAAGGATGACATGCTCGACACTGTCGTATGCCTTAGCTAAATCTAGAGTTACTAGTGCTGCATATTGTCGCCTGTGACGAGCAAGCTTAATTCGTCCCTCTAAATCTACATGTGCATACCATATAGAATACCCAGGTCTAAAGCCAATTTGACATGGGCTCAATATTGAGTGGTCTGCCAAAAATTTCATGATTCTAATGTAGAGCACTCTTTCAATTAATTTTATAACATGCGAAGTTAGTGCGATAGGTCTAACATTATTAATATGCATATCTACTCCTCGTTTTTTAAGCAGCGGGATAATTTTCGCAAGTCTCCAATCTGGAGGAATCCAACCTCTTTCGAGGGAGTAGTTGACGAGATTTAGGAGGTCCTGAGGAGACACATCAAACAAAATTTTTAGCATGCCTGTCGTAATGCCGTCTGGGCCTGGAGCCGAATTGGGGAGCGACTGAACTGCGCGCGCAAGTTCTTCTATAGTCACCTTCACGAAATCATCTACACATACAGGTTTGGGGAATACTGTTTGTATTTGAGTGGTAAAGCGCCTTCCTAATCCCAATGCAATATCATTTAATACGGCAGACAGTTCTTTTGGAGCTAAAACAACCGATTCTATGGTTACGGGTGCAGAAATAGCCTTACGAAATCGAAGAAATCTGAAAAGAGCTTTCTTGTTTCCACTTTGTGAGAGAAAGCTGTATTGGTTTTCGTCATGAGTAGCTTTGGCTATGAAAACAGTTCTTTTAAACATGGCTGAGGCATACTTGTAGTTACTCCAGTTAGTAGGGCACTGGTTAACAAGGAGTTTTTTCCATGCAGCTTTTCTGCGCCTGTATTTTCGTTCACAATCAGAGTCCCACCAGGCCCTTATAGGCTTACTTTTCGCCGAGGATACGGTGAACTGTGCTTTTCTCATAGAGCATTTTAGAACACCACAAAGACTCATCGCTTTAATGTCATTTCCAGAACTGGTCAGTGAAGATAAGCTTGAATGTAGACTTTTTTTAAATTTTGAGTAGTCGACAAAAGTCAGTGTTCTGAAAGCTCTTAGCCACAACTCCTGCTTCAGCGAAAATCTCCAAGACTTCCGCCGGACTTAGGCTGACATCTACACCTCGAACTAGGCCTTTACAACAAGCAAGGTGGGGAGGGATGAAGCAGCTCACCGGATGAGTGGCAAAGGAAGTACATTTTAGAAGGTCTCGGATACAGGCCTGGTCTGGTGAGCAGCAGAGAATCCCGCCGCGTCCAAACTGACGAACTTCGGTTATCTGAAGAAAGTGTGGGGTAACCGTGCGAAGCTCTGACTGAATGGCCTTAGGGTTCTTCATGCGAATGGCCCCACCATCCGTCGGCACCAAAGCAACAGGAACGCTGCTGATTCCACTGCGCAGAAATAGCTCCAAGGGTACATCCTGAGAGGGAATATAAGCAGACCAGAGGGCAGCCCTCTGGCCTGGAGATGAGACAGACATCTAAAGAAGGTAAAAGTTAAACTTGAATGCGCAGATAACCTAACACGTTAAATAAATAAGACAAAATAAAAAGTAACCGCCGGCAACAAAGCAAAAGCCCCGAGAGAGACTTCACCAAAGCAAGAAGGCCGGGAGAGGCGTTCGAAGCTCGTCTTCCTCTGCTTCTCTAGCCCCGCTTTACAAGCGCGAGCGTCCGAGCCCCAGTGCAGCTTTTCGCCATTACACTCGGCCACGACTGCGAGTGTCGGTAACGGCCGCAACGGCGTCTGGAGGGCGGCATTGGCTATGCCGATGTGGTCAATATAGGAACCTACCAAATATGCACGGCGGGTGGCACGGACTATGCCGTGCTGGGCTGTGTCTGTTCCGTCGCTGCTTATCTCGCGGATCCGCCAAACGCGTTTCTGGTGGGCGGCACTGCGTATTTCGGCAAGGTCGCAGGATCAGATGTCGAGTCTTTTGTCGCATGAGGATGAATCGGGCACATCTCAAACATTTCAACGCCTTCATCGCCACGTCGAACTCACAGCTGTGTTCCCCTGATGATTTGCGACTGCGCCATTGTAACGAAGAAAGAGGGACGTAGACACAGCGCCTTTCTTTCTTTCTTTCTTTTTTCCTTGAAGTTTGGCTCTTGCCCACTACGGGGGATTGGCCATGAAGCCGGCGGTTAATATAAAGAGGAAAAAAAATTGAGCTAAAACAAAGGAAGAATAAAGAATCGGTAACGTAAGTAAGAATGAAATGTTAGAAAAAGATAGGCTATTTATAATAGAAATGAACTATAATAAAATAACTTGAGGTTTAATCAACTAGTGGAAGCAATTTCGAGGTACGAAGATTTGGACTGAATGATGATTAGCAATGAATTCTTTTAGTGTCACGAAGGAAATTGCACATGGCTAAGCAGACGTTCCTGTTGCTATAACCTAGTGAGGACGCTCCAAAGGAAAGAATGTTCTGAGAATTTAGGGGAATGTTTAAATTCCTGAATAAAATTTCGAAATGCCTTTTTCTCTGACTACTATAGCGCTGACAGGTAATTAAGAAGTGATCAATGTTTTCAGGCTCTCGACAATAACAGCATAGCGGAGATGGCACCAGACCAGACCTGTGTAAATAAAAGTTCAATGGAGGGATACGACAGCGAAATTTTGTTATTGCCACTTCCAGTTTACGAGAGGGACACCACTTATTATCCCAAACAAAAGAAAGATGTCCATATTCTTCAATTGGTAACTTCATTTTTAAAGAATCTTGAATTAAAGAGTACTTTCGGAATCTCGACAAAGTAACGAAGGCAGTAGTAGGCACCACGGACATTACCGGCCCATCTAGGGACCACCGCGCGAGAACATCAGCCATCTCGTTTATAAATATGCCACGATGGCCCGGCACCCACACCAATCGCACTTCACGCACGTGGGGAGGAATTAATGATATGAATGTGTTTACAACAGAAGACTTGGAAGGAGAAGCTGAAGCGAGGGATGTGCATACCGAAAGCGAATCAGTCACTATAACAACTGCCGAATTTTGTACAGGAAGTTTGCGAATGGCTAAAAGAATGGCTAAGAGCTCTGCTTCAAATATAGGAGTATAATCCGGGAGGCGCAAGGTATATGACCAGGAGGAAGTCTCTGAAAAAATGCCCACTCCCGCTTTCTCCTCACGCATGGATGCATCCGTCGCAATTATATCATCAATTCCCAATTGACATAAATGATCTTCTAATAAGCCTATTAAATATCTGGAAGGTAGGAGTTTGGCATTAGAAGGGAATATATTATCCAATTCAATTTTAGCATTGGCCAATGGTTTATCCGTTGAGACGATATCGCAAATGTTAACATCTAAAGCCTCTAGTTGATTCTGCACAAACAAAACTTGAGGTCTGTATATGCGAGACCAAGGCTCATGAAAAAATGTTAACGCTTCAGTGTAGAATACGAAGTGTGACCGCCTCTGTGCAGACGCATAAATTTGCAAATATGTTTTGACAGTGAGGATACAGAATCTGCAAGCTAACGTGGGGATTCGGGCTTCTTGGTACAGAACATGATTTGCAATAAATTTTGGTACCTTGAGACAACTCCGAAGAGCCTCTCGCTCTAAAAGAACCAAAGGATTAATCTTGTATGCCGGACCACCAGAGTATAAAATGCAACCAAATTCTAAAATCGGACGAACATACATACGGTATATCATAAGAAGAGTGTCTCTGCGTAACCCAGAGGGGTGCTGGCCAAGTCTGCGTATCATCCCAACAGCGCGAGTAGCCTTACATTTAATGTGCTCAATATGGTGGCGCCAACTCAGTTTATGATCATAAAACACACCTAAATACTTCATGCACTCTGTTTGAGGGATTATTTCCTGGCGATACTGAAGGGAAATGTTTACTGGATCATTCAAAGGAAAAACAATAACAGAACTTTTACTAACATTTAAGGTCATGCTAATTTGAGTAAACCATAACTCTAGTCTTCCTAAATAAGCTTGTAAGATTGCATGCAATGAGTGAATATCACCAGCAGACGCGAAGAACGCAATGTCGTCTGCATATACATACACTTGAATGTTATTGTCTAATGGTATTGAGCTTAACAGAACGTTAAATAATACAGGAGATAAAACAGAACCTTGAGGGACTCCTCGAGACTGATTATATTTCAGTGAGGATAATCCACGCTGGGAACAATAAAACTTTCTATTATTTAAAAACTCATACAACCAGTTAATAATATAGCTCGGGAAATTCAAGCTTTTTAATGAATTGAGAAGGATGACATGCTCGACACTGTCGTATGCCTTAGCTAAATCTAGAGTTACTAGTGCTGCATATTGTCGCCTGTGACGAGCAAGCTTAATTCGTCCCTCTAAATCTACATGTGCATACCATATGGAATATCCAGGTCTAAAGCCAATTTGACACGTGCTCAATATTGAGTGATCTTCCAAAAATTTCATGATTCTAACGTAGAGCACTCTTTCAATTAATTTTATAACATGGGAAGTTAGTGCGATTGGTCTAACATTATCAATATGCATATCTACTCCTCGTTTTTTAAGCAGCGGGATAATTTTTGCAAGTCTCCAATCTGGAGGAATCCAACCTCTTTCGAGGGAGTAGTTGACGAGATTTAGGAGGTCCTGAGGAGACACATCAAACAAAATTTTTAGCATGCCTGTCGTAATGCCGTCTGGGCCTGGAGCCGAATTGGGGAGCGACTGAACTGCGCGCGCAAGTTCTTCTATAGTCACCTTCACGAAATCATCTACACATACAGGTTTGGGGAATACTGTTTGTATTTGAGTGGTAAAGCGCCTTCCTAATCCCAATGCAATATCATTTAATACGGCAGACAGTTCTTTTGGAGCTAAAGCAACCGATTCTATGGTTACGGGTGCAGAAATAGCCTTACGAAATCGAAGAAATCTGAAAAGAGCTTTCTTGTTTCCACTTTGTGAGAGAAAGCTGTATTGGTTTTCGTCATGAGTAGCTTTGGCTATGAAAACAGTTCTTTTAAACATGGCTGAGGCATACTTGTAGTTACTCCAGTTAGTAGGGCACTGGTTAACAAGGAGTTTTTTCCATGCAGCTTTTCTGCGCCTGTATTCTCGTTCACAATCAGAGTCCCACCAGGCACTTATAGGCTTACTTTTCGCCGAGGATACGGTGAACTGTGCTTTTCTCATAGAGCATTTTAGAACACCACAAAGACTCATCGCTTTAATGTCATTTCCAGAACTGGTCAGTGAAGATAAGCTTGAATGTAGACTTTTTTTAAATTTTGAGTAGTCGACAAAAGTCAGTGTCTGAATATCTAAAGGAATCACTGGATTATTAATGTCCATGAATATTGGGCGGTGATCACTATTTGTTGCAGTATCAACAACAGCCCAAGAAGAGACGAGCAAGCTTGAGCTGGCGAATGATAAATCTAAAACCGATCTTGTGTTGCACCGTACAAAAGTGGCTGCTTTAGAGTTAAGACATGTATAATTGTTCGTACACATCCAATTCCACAACAATTTACCCGATGAATCAGTGCGGTAACCCCAATAAACATGATGCGAATTAAAGTCACCTGCAAAGAGACAGTTTGCTTTACAGAAGCTCTGAATGATGTCCAGAGTACCTTCCTCTTGTACACCAGATGGAAAGTAGCTGTTGACAATGCTGAGAGGAGCACAACCTGGGAGTGCTAGTTCAAGCACTAAAATTTCGGAATCACTTGATATTGCCTGATAAACCAGTTTCGCTCTATGGCAAAATTTTGTTGATATAAAAAATGCCAATCCTCCACCTCGTGTATTCCTGTCCAAACGAAAACATTTATAATTTGGTAATTGATAATTTTGACCTGATGATAACCAAGTTTCTTGCAATAAAACTATGTCGGGAGACTGTTGAGATATAAGGTAAAGTAAATCTGTAGTTGCAGAAAGTATAGATCGGCAGTTCCACTGAAGAACCCTAAGGTTCCCTATTTTGCTGACAAGCGAGCAGCCGCAACTGCTTGATCCAAAATACTATCTTTTAAAAGGTCAGTTCTGGTCAAGGGCTCTTTCACACATTTTTTGGCTTTAGCATTAGAAGAATTCTGTTTTTTGTTAGTAGGTGATCTGGTGCGTTTCAGAATTCGAGCGTCCATGTCTACATCCTGAATATCTTGTAAACCTGAATCAGAAAAGCAATCTTGACTAGTGTTTTGTGAATTAGAAGGCCGTAAATCATTATTGTTAGGAACGTCTGATTGGGACCCAGATGAAGAATTAAATAAGCTAAAAGGATTCTGGAAGCTCTTAGCGAACTGCTCCGAAATACCAGCCAGCTGCGAGGATATGACTTGGGCCAATGTCTCAGAGACAGTCAGAAGAAGTTTTTCTAGTGATTTTTCTACTGCTTTTTCAACGATGGTCGAAATGGACTGAGCAACTGATGCATCCATAGCGAGAGGCGAACGGGCTGTAATTCCGGCATATCCATGCATCCTGCTCTGAACTTCAGCAAGAGCGTCTCGACGCGAACAACGCCTTCTCTCGATAATTTCAATAACCTGCAGTTCTTTAGACCGAGCAGGACAATCGGTGTGATCAGCTGTGCAACTGGCTTGGCATAGGCAACATGACTGATTATCAGACTTGCAATCTTCAGCACTATGATCAGCTCCACAAACACGGCACCGAACATTAGATCGGCAACCGCTTGCGCTATGTCCATACCGCCAGCATTTGCCACACTGTAGAGGGCGTGGGGCAAGGGGTTCTACCTTGTAGATTAACGGCCATGCTTTAATCTCAGAGGGACGAGATGTGCCTGCAAATGTAGCAATAATTGTCTCGGTTGGAATGCTGACATTATTAACTAGCCTGTTACAGCGGTACACTGACACAACGCCTGTTTCAGAAAAAATCTCCAAGACTTCCGCCGGACTTAGGCTGACATCTACACCTCGAACTAGACCTTTACAACAAGCAAGGTGGGGAGGGATGAAGCAGCTCACCGGATGAGTGGCAAAGGAAGTGCAATTTAGAAGATCTCGGATACAGGCCTGGTCTGGTGAGCAGCAGAGAATCCCGCCTCGTCCAAATTGACGAACCTCGGTTATTTGAAGGAAGTGTGGCGTAGCCGTGCGAAGCTCTGACTGGATGGCCTTAGGGTTCTTCATGCGAATGGCCCCACCATCCGTCGGCACCAAAGCAACAGGAACGCTGCTGATACCACTGCGCAGAAATAGCTCCAAAGGTACATCCTGAGAGGGAATAGAAGCAGACCAGAGGGCAGCCCTCTGGCCTGGAGATGAGACAGACATCTCAAAAAGTAAAAGTTACACTTGAATGCGCAGATAACTTAATACGGTAAACTAATAAGACAAAATAAAAAGTAACCGCCGGCAACAAAGCAAAAGCCCCCGAGAGAGACTTCACCAAAACAAGAAGCCAAGGAGAGAGCAAGCGCAGAGCGTTCGAACGACCGTGAGTCCTGGTCCTTTTCTTCTTCGCCGGCTGTTCTATTTCTCAACGTCGTCTTCCTCTGCTTCTCTAGCACCGCTTTACAAGCGCGAGCGTCCGAGCCCCAGTGCAGCTTTTCGCCATTACACTATATATATATATATATATATATATATATATATATATATATATATATATATATATATATATATATATGTATATATATATATATATATATATGCTGCCCTTATTGTCACGAAGGTGATCAAAACGGCTCAGCAAAATATATATTATAGAAATAGGTATCTCAGATTTCGTTTCATTTTCTTTTTTCCCCTACAAACTCCGTCAGTGTCATTCAACCTTCCCCAGACTGTCGGGGGCCCTAGGCTGTAGTTCTCTTAGCAAACACATTAATCAGGTCCTGGGAGTAATGATGATCACTGAGTGATGAACCAAAGTTCTAGTGTTAAAGGGCCCATGACAGCAATTTTTTTGTTGGAGACTTTTATGTTCTAATGAGTAGAACAGTGTCTTGTAATCACGGCATGGAGTGGCAAATTCTCCAGCGTGAAGTCTAATTAGTCACAGCATCGTTAATTTTGTTCAGTTTTAATGAAGCTTCGAAATGCGCGCCAAAAACTGCAAGAAACTAGCGCCGCGTTAGCGCGGCGGCTGTCGGAAGTGAGCGCATGCACTGATCACTTGATGATTAGTGGAGTTTATTGGCGCAAGGGCCAGATGTGGCCAAAGAGCGCCAGAACGATGATAATGAACTGTGCGTTACGCAGCGTGGATAAAACAGATGTGACGTGGCTGTAAATGGGCCTAAAAACACTCGCTGTAAGTGCGTAAAATACACATAGAGTAAAATTATGGCAATGACAAATGCTGTGTGCTATGGAGACATAAAAATGCATTAAAAATGATACGAATATCAAATAAAAGCTTGGCGTGGAGCACTAGTGCCTCAGCAGAGCCCTTAAAACAAGGGCATGGAGGCATGGGCTCATTGAAAGCTGCTATCACAGCGGCATCTTCTGGACAGAGGATGCGCTATGAACTTATCGGGCTAAAAACATTCAATACAACATCGTTTAAAAAGCCAAGGACTGATTTTGCGTCGAAAAGCGGTTCTTCGCCGAGAAACATAATAGGATGTAGGGGAAGATGATAGCGGTATGCTAAAGGAAAATGTTTCTTTCTCTCTCTTTCGGCTTCCCGACACTCCAGGAGGACGTGGAGGACGGTTAGCCTCTCGCCACATCTACCACATGTAGGAGGTTCCTCGCCAGTCAGCAGAAAGCTATGGGTACCATATGTGTGTCCTATTCTGAGGCGACAGAATAGGACATCAGTTCGCCGTGTTCTCGTAGCGGAGGGCGAGTAACCTAACTGCGGCTTAATCATGTGAAGCTTATTGTTTATTTCCGTGTCCCACAAGCGTTGCCAGTGGCTTCGCAGTTTCTTACGTAGGAAGGGTTTTAGATCTGTTGCAGGGACAGTAGTGGTGGGGTTAATAGCGCGCAATGTAATTGACGTGGCCATTTGGTCAGCCAACACATTGCCCTCGATGCTTCGATGGCCAGGTACCCAGCAAATAGTAATATGCTGGTTGGACATATACGCTGTACACAGAACGGAATACAGCTCAATTAGTACCGGATTTCTGAATCTCAAAAGTGACCTTAATGCATTTACGACGCTTAACGAGTCTGTAAATATAATTGATTTTTGTATGTTTGATTTCCGTATATGCTTCACAGCCGCCAATAATGCATAACCCTCAGCCGTAAAGATACTTGTTTCCGGGTGCAGTACACCGGATTCCGAGAAGGATGGTCCGACGGCTGCATAAGCCACCCCGGCATGCGACTTAGAAGCGTCAGTATAAAACTCTACGCATGAGTAGTTGGACTGGAGTTCTCGGAAATGCATTTTAATATGTGCTTCTGGTGCGTGTTTAGTGATTTCGACAAATGATGTGTCACAATCTATGAGCTGCCACTGCCACGGCGGTAACAGTTTCACTGAGGGCATAGGACAAAGTTCAAGCAGAGGAACACCCATTTCCTCACTTAGGTTTCTCACACGCAAAGAGAACGGCTTTCTCGCTGCAGGTCGATTATGGAAGAGTGTGGCAGCGGTCATGTCGTTTATAGTTGAATAAGACGGGTGTTTGATGTTTGCGCGTACGTTTATAAAATATGTGAAACTACTATATGATCGCTGCAGGTGAAGTGACCACTGATTGGAGTCTACGTAGAGGCTCTGGATCGGACTTGTCCTGAAAGCACCGGTTGCGAGTCGGATACCCAGATGGTGGACGGGGTCTAGGATTTTTAATGCACTTGGCGTTGCGGAATGATAAATTATGGCTGCATAATCAAGGCGCGACCAGACAAGACTTTTGTACAACTTCAAGAGGCACTTTCGATCACTACCCCATGTTGTACGTGATAGAAGCTTTAGGACGTTCATTGCTTTCAGACATTTCATTTTTACATATTTAATGTGGGGAATAAACGTCAGCTTAGAATCTAAAGTGATTCCCAGGAATTTATGCTCGCTGCTCACAGAGAGTTGGTCTCCCTTGATCGTAATACTTGGTAGTGGCATTACCCCTCGTCTGTTGGAGAAAAGTACGCAAGTACTTTTCTGGGTGTTTATTTTAAAGCCATTCTCATCCGCCCATTTAGAGAATTTATTCATTCCAAGCTGCACTTGTCGTTCGCAGATAGACATATTGCATGATTTGAAACTCATCTGCACATCATCAACATACACAGAGTAAAACATCGCGCTTGGAATTACTGACTGCAGAGAGTTCATTTTTACAAGAAAGAGTGTGCAGCTAAGCACGCCCCCTTGCGGAACACCAGCCTCTTGGGTGAATGATCTGGATAGAGCATTTCCCACTTTTACGCGAAAGGTTCGGTTAGACAGATAACTTTCAATTGTGTTTAACATGTTCCCATGGATGCCCATGGCGGCAAGATCGCGTAGAATGCCGAATCGCCATGTGGTATCGTACGCTTTCTCTAAGTCTAGGAATACCGAAAGTACAAACTGCCTATGAATAAATGCATCTCTGATGTATGTCTCGATGCGAACAAGGTGGTCTATTGTCGTCCTTCCCTCTCTGAAACCACACTGAAGGGGGTCTAGTATGCTGTTACTTTCTAGAAAGCAGATTAAGCGCCGGTTTAACATTTTCTCATACAGTTTGCATAGGCAGCTTGTTAACGCTATTGGCCTGTAGCTGGCGGCTAAGGACGGGTCTTTGCCTTGTTTAAGTACCGGAATGACTATCGCTTCTTTCCATGACAATGGAATATACCCAGCTGCCCACATGGTATTGAAGAGAGTTAGGAGTGTTTTTAGTGCTTCGGGGTGAAGGTGCTTGATCATTTCGTACATTATACGATCGCCACCTGGCGCCGAGTTTTTGACGCACGCAAGAGATGCCTTAAGTTCAGCTAATGTAAATGGGCAGTTGTAAGCCTCACTGGATGGACGTTTACATTTAAGGGGCTGCCGCTCTTCGCGTTCTTTGAATCTTAAGAACGTTTCTGTATAGTGCGATGCACTTGAAACATATTCAAAGTGTTCGCCTAGGCAGTCCGCCTGCTCTTCCAGGCTCTCACCTCGGCTACTTACCAAGGGTAGGGGGTGTGACTCCCGACCCATTAACTTGTTTACCCTATTCCAAACCTTCGTTTCGTCGGTGTAAGAATTTATACCGGAGATGTACCTATTCCAACTTTCTTTCTTTGCAAGACGACGCGTTCTTCTGGCTTGTGACTTAACCTGCTTGAAATTGACGAGGTTTTCAGTTGTTGGGTAATTGCGGAGTAATCTCCAAGCTTTATTTTGACTGTTGCGCGCTTTCCGACACTCGTCGTTCCACCATGGGATGCGACGCTTATTAGTCATTCCGTTAGTTAGCTTAATGCATTTCGTTGCAGCGTCAATGATAAAACCTGTTAGGTATGCCACAGCATCGTCTATATTAAAATCAGCAATGTCATCTCCGTCTAAAAATGTGTTTTCTCGGAACAGTTCCCAGTTGGCTGACTCGATGTTCCATCGTGGAAAATGAGGCGAGCACGTATCTTCTTTTGTTAACTTCAACATAATCGGGAAGTGGTCACTCCCAAAGGGGTTCTTGAGAACGGACCACTCCAGATATGGAATTAGTGTACTCGAGACAATACTTAGGTCTATAGAAGAGTATGTGTTGTGTGTAGTGTTGTTAAGTAAACATGCGCCTGACGAAAACAGAAAGTGTTCTATTAGGCGTCCTCGCGCATCCAAACGGGGGTCGCCCCATAGGGGACTATGTGCGTTTAGATCACCAACGACTATATATGGCGGAGGAAGTTCATCAATGAAGCATTGAAATTGCGTCTTCGGAAGTTGATAGCACGGAGGAATGTAAATAGAAGCAATTGTTTGTAGCTTACCGAACAGCACTGCTCGGACAGCAACTGCCTCAAGGGAAGTTCGGAGGTTCAACGGCTTACAAGCAACACTTTTGTCGACTATTATAGCGACACCGCCCGACGAGGCGGCAGCATCGTAACGGTCTTTGCGGAAGATGGCATATTGCCTTAGAAAGTTTGTTTGTGTGGACTTGAGATGTGTTTCCTGAACACACAGCACCTTTGGAGTATGTTTATTAAGAAGTTCTCTAATATCATCGAGATTATGGAGAAGTCCTCTCACATTCCACTGTAAGATCTGTGTGTCCATTTTAGATATGTTTTGTGCTGTGTGCTCAAGGATGGAAAATTAGCTCACGGACCCTTTCCAGGGGCCGTGACACGAGATTTTTCTTTTTTGGATCGGTCGACGGAGTCGCGCCGATCCTTAGGCGCTGGTTGCGCCCTCACGCTTGGTGTTGTGTCCATTGCCTCTTGCGAGGCGCTGGACACGCGCTCTTGCGAGCGCTGCGTTTGCTTTGAGGGCCTCGCCTCAGAAGACGAGACCTTCGCGGCCCCCAGCCCGGAGGTTGGTGGGTCCTTCTTGGATGGTGGAGCAGTACTGGCTGCAACCACCAAGGGGGCGGATGGCGTCACCGCCGGCTCACTACGCGTGTGCCAGACAGCCGCCTGAGGCCGTCGTGGCGCTGCCCCCTGACGCGCCACTTCGGCAAAGCTGGTTTTTGGCAGGTAGGACACCTGCCTTCGTGCCTCCTTAAATGAAATATTTTGTTTTACTTTAATTGTGACAATTTCCTTTTCTTTTTTCCAGCATGGGCATGACCGTGAGTATGCGGCATGCTCCCCATTACAGTTCGCACAGTGAAGAGGGTTTTCACAGGCATCAGACGTGTGTTCTTCAGTACTGCATTTTGCGCAAGTTAGGCGGCCTCGACAGTTCTGTGAACTGTGGCCGAATCGCTGGCATTTGAAACATCGGAGAGGGTTTGGTATATATGGTCTCACTCGAAGCCTGATGTACCCAGCCTCGATGGAGTCGGGCAGTACACTTGAATTGAAAGTAAGTATCAGGTGCTTAGTCTGGACTTCTTTTCCATCACGCCTCATCTTAATTCGTTTTACGTTGATGACATTCTGTTCGCTGAAACCTTCCAGGAGTTCAGCCTCAGTGAGCCCTAACAAATCATCATCTGAAACAACGCCACGGGTGGTATTCATGGTTCGGTGTGGGGTTACTATTAATTTTGTGTCTCCAAATTTCACTAGATTAGGCAGTTTCTCATATTGTTTCTGGTCGCGGAGCTCCAAGAGGAGATCACCGCTTGCCATCCTCGATGCTTTATATCCTGGACCAAAGATTTCAGTCAAAGACTTCGAAACCAGAAAAGGTGAAATTGCTCGCACTGGTTTGTCTGGTGTGTCAGCATGGATAACGTGGAATCGCGGGAAAGATACTCTTTGGTGGCCAAAAAACTGGAATACTTCGTCGGTGCGCCCTCTTTTCTGAGGGCGATCAGGGAGTGGAGGGAAGGAACTAGCCATATGATATGTTTAATTTTCGGCAGCGACGCCAGCCACCCACCATGGAGTCCTACAAGGGGACGCTGCAGGGTCTGTAAGCACAGACCCTGCAGACGCCAGCTGTACGCCGCCACTATAACCGAATATGGTGTATCCAAGGTAGGATAGCCACACAGGGTTAACCCTTGCCGCCAAGAAACACGGAAGTCAATGGAAGAGAGTAGAAGACAGGAAAGGTTTAAAGTAGGAGAAAAGACGAAGATGTGAGGAGAGAGAGACAGGAAAAGGCGACTGCCGATTTCCTCCGGGCGGGTCAATCCGGAGGTGCCGTCTACGTGAAGCCGGGGCCAAAGGGGTGTGTTGCCTCCTCCGGGGGGCCTTAAAGGTCCAATCACCCGGAATCGGCTCAACCCCCAGGATCCCCTTTTCCCCGGACACGGCTCAGCCACGCACGGCGAGGTGTGGGAGGGGGTCGAAACCCCCCCGTTGGCTCGGGTCCGTGGTGTCGCCACACACCAAACGCCTGCAGAAGCAGACGCCCCTGCGGGGCACTGATCACTTGAGCTCAAGATTCGGTGATGTTGCGGAGAGCGCGAGCGCCAGACCAGCTCGCCACACTCGCTTTGCATCATAGCGTGTGTACAATGTACGCTTGAGCGACCAACACGGAGAGGAAGCAGAAAAATACGGCTTTTGGCGTGGCCTCCGCGATCGGCTGTGAGAGGCGATCTTGGAGGCCACGCTCGGAGGCCGTAGCGCGGCGCGCCCATGTCTCTCTGTGACGTCACGATATCAACTTACAAAAGTGAAACGTCACAGATGGCCCACTAACTGCGTCACACTATATAGTGGCGATGTTGCGAGGTGCTGCGGCTCGGATGAGCATTCCCGCTTACTTTGAAACCATATCAAGATTACTTAGAGGCGACGTTCGCCGCTAATACTTGGTCAAGATTGCCTTCGTATGCAGGAAAACCAATTAACGCAAGCATCTCGCGTTTGAAATTTTCGTGTCATGGGACCTTTAACGAATGCCGCGTGGGCTACGTGAAGCTCAAACTTACGGTGAAGGCGTAAAGCTCGGAGTTTTCCGCAGATGTCCCCTCTGTCTAAAATGAAAATAATTTAAGCAATCTAAAAAAATTGACGGCAGATCCACGAGGTGAATGATGATGAGATTGGGCGAAGCTCCTGGAAGTAATCACCGGTTAAACCGTGAAATTTCTTCCGTTAATTCGCCCCATAAAATTGACGTGAAACGATTGACAAACCTGTATCGCGATATGGTTTTGAATATAAAACCATTGCTTTAGAAAACACCTGGCGTCTTTCGTTAAGCAGCTGGCGTCTTTTCGTTTTGCTTTAGAAACATCTGGCGTCTATTCGTTTTGCTTTTAGAAAACATCTGGCGTCTTTCGTTGGTTTATTTCATCAATCAACGGCGTTGTGAACAAAATTTTTATTGTTTAATCACGCACAGGAGAAATCTCACCAGGCACTACCTTGGAGGTAAACAATGGCTGCTAATGGGAATGAGAGACAGCAGAAGTCGGCTTTTAACACTTCCACTTCTACTAACGTTTCCTACTGGAACTTGCCAATGGCTGCTAATGGGGAATGAGAGACAGAAGAATTCGGCTTTTAGTTAACGCGCACGCTGCGAATTTTTATTGTTCAACAACGCACAGGAGAAATCTCCCACCGGCACCACCTTGGAGGTCAAAGCGTAAGACTGGTTACGCACTACGACTATGACGAGGGACGAACGGGTGCCGCTTTAAGGAGCTTCGCCCCTAAAACTTCCATGCTCTGTCACATCGTGTCAGAGTTACATGGGTAACGTACGTTTGGCAACAAGGAGGTTTTAAACATTGCAATTTTTTAGAAGCTCCTTATTAGACATCTAATAAGTGAAGACAACATTGGTGGAGACGTGAAAATAATGGCGGTTTTATTTTCACCTTAACCGTCGGCATAACAGCAAAAATTATTCCGACGGCTAA
The DNA here is from genome assembly GCA_013339685.2 of Hyalomma asiaticum. Taxonomy (NCBI): domain Eukaryota; kingdom Metazoa; phylum Arthropoda; class Arachnida; order Ixodida; family Ixodidae; genus Hyalomma; species Hyalomma asiaticum. The sequence goes on along the minus strand of CM023483.1, from coordinate 108,217,055 downwards.
ATATCGTGTCGGTGCGCACGTGTGTTCTCTAAGTTTGCGTGTTTGTGTTCCACTGTGCCCGTATCCTTCACGTAGCAACGTGTTTATCGCTGGTTGTCGTTGTTGTGTTATACTGAGACATGGGAAAGAAACCAAGAGGTCCTAGAAAGAATCATGACGCGAAACCGCGCAAGAAGCAGCAGGCCGCTGAGGTCAGTTCCCAAATGAGACTGGCATTTGGAAAGTGCGATGGTGGGAAACACGTAGGGTGCAAGTAAAACCACGAATCCGCTGCCCTAAAGTGTTTGACTGCTTCGTTTTACGTTCTGCTTTAACGTGACTGATGTGGTGTCATTGCCGCGGGAACGAAGCTAGTTTGTTGCGGATTTCAACTGTCATTATATAATAAGCGGATCGATTAACGTTTCCGGTCATGCTGTTCAATGCAGGCTGCACAGTCTTTTCTCGAAGACGAGTCGGAAGAGGAGGACTTCGACACGATGAAGTTAGACGCTGCGGCGGCTGCAAATAAGAAGAAATCGGGTGGATTTCAAGCCATGGGTGAGCAGAGAACGTAGCCGCGGAGACTTCGTCGACTTGGTGTTGCGTTTTGTGCGCCTTGCTGGTTAATAGAAGAAACGAAAAAAAAAAAAAGATCGCTTCTTCGATTCAGATGTCACTTGATTCCGCGCTCAGTTCGCTACGTAATACGGTAGACGAAATAATGGGCTGCTGGATCAACTGCTTGTTCTTGGTGTAGTGCTCCAAACATTTGCTGATTCAGAGAGGGAGAGAATCGTGTCTGCGTCACTTGCAAGCGAAAGATCTAAAGAAGGAATGGTGTATTCAGTGTAGTACACGTTCAAGTTGCTTCTCATAACCTGGAATTGCATGAGTGGCGCTGACTAAACATATAGCTATTGCCCTTCTGACCCGCCACGCCTCATCATCACGCTTTTTGTCGGGTGTTGTATATTCTACGTAAACCAAGGAGACCTCTTGTTACATAATTCTAGATTTGGATTTCTTACATTTTGGATTTTTCAGTTTTGTTTACTGGTCCTACTTCTCCATCAGCCCAGCAGTATGCACTTCATTAGTGACAGCTAGCATGACTTTAAATCCTTGGTACGTGTCATTGTCAAGGTACCTTTTCAAATGTTAGCGGATATTTGAGATAAGATTGCAGTAGCTGCCTACACTTGCTATATTGTATGGCACTTTTGGTTTGCTTGTGTGTGTATTTGTTCATAATTCATGTTTCACTTCGTTTTTGAGGGGATAGCTTAATGAATTGCACAAGCCCTTGACCTATTCCATTCTTTCGTTACTTGAAATCAGTTATCACAAGAAAGGTGCATAAATGATATGAAGAGTATTAATCCATTCATGGGGGGCGGGGGGGGGGGAACTTTCTTCTTCTGAAACATCACATCCATCTTTAAAAGCAACTGCACTTGCATGCTGATTGGTGCTAAAGTGTAGCATGTTTGTCAAGTCAGAATGCAGCTGTCATTGTGTCTGTCTTTAAAAAAAGTGCTACAACATTTTCTTTTTGCCCAATAGTGAACCAGTTCAGGCAGCATAGATCATGCTGCCACAGCCGTGCAAACCAAAAATTGTTGCAACAGCAAAGACGCCTTTAAGCACAAACCTTGCAGGCAATGTCACGTACCATATTTTGAATTTTATTGTGACATTATACGTCCATGCCTATCAGGCATCAGTTTAGGATCACAGTTCAGTTCAGGATACTCCTAAACAAAAGTTTGAGCATGCACACACACTCCAGTCTTCCAATCTTCTTTTCATTGGTGAACCAGCATATGGTAACTCATGATGTTTCCCTTTCTACCACTCCTTTATTCAAACACATTTTGGAATGTGTACCTGTGAAAACTTTCCACAAGTGCATATCCCAAAAGAAGCAAAAAAATAAAGGGACATTATGGAGGCACTTAGGCTATGTTGAGGCTATGTTGAGGAACAATCAGCAAACATCTCACTCTGTCTGTCACTATTATTACTATAGTTTGTTCATAAATTTCATTTGAATTGTTTCATTTAAAGGCATCGCACTGCAATGTGTTCTTGGTTTTTAAAAGAACTGTCGCTTTTTTTTTAAGGGTCTCTTATTTTTCTAAACTTTAGGTAAGTGATGCTTATCTTTGTTATTTCTAATCTCTCATTGTGCATCTGTCTTGCACCACTTTAATTTTCCTTAAAGCTTTTGTCCTTTCAATTTATTGCTGATAGCATAATGTCAATGGCCCGTCCACTGAACATAATGTACATTGAGCTGGACAAACATGGTGAGAGCATGGCCTGCTATTAATGTTTGTTTCCTTCCATTGGCAGGCCTCAGCCACGCTATTTTGAAAGGCATATTGAAGCGTGGATATAAACAGCCAACTCCTATCCAGCGTAAGGTAAGTCAGCGTTACACCGGTTAAACATCTCGTAATTGTCAAAGAGACAGCTGTACAGAATATCAGTGATCCACTGGCCAAGCAGTGTCTCGGTAGCCAACATTTCAAGTGACGAACCACCGATTTCCTTGATAATGTGTGTATCATTCTTCTAGCCCCAACTTCCCTTCACGGAGGGAAAAGAACGAAAGGGTGAATAGAGTGGTAGGCTGTGCGAGCTTACAGTGCTCAAATTTGGAGGAGGTAGTCATCCTTTCTGCAATATGCAACAACCCTCATCGCACATCGTGTGTACTTCTGTATTTTGGTATCACCATCTTGTGTTGTGCATCTCTGTCTGTCTAGTTATTCTTTTTGCCTACTTGCAGGGTAGTGAACCTTTCAAGGCAAGAGATGCATTTACTGCTCTGGGCAAACAGGGTTAACAGCTAGTCTACCTAGACAGTGTGTGTCTGAGAGGGCTAAATCCAGTCTATGTACAGGTTTCCAATGGAGAAGGGCTGTTGTACTAAAAGGAAGTTGAATATAATATGTTGCACGGAGATAGATGTCACAAGTTTATTTATCTAATGCATCCATTTCTTTTTTATAGCAAACTCACACAAACTGCAGACCACACATGCTCATGCAGGAAAGTGGTTAGCAGTTCTACTGTGTGTCTGGTGCAGTCTGTACATACCTGTTTTAATTCCACAGAAAAAAAAAATCGATGCATTGAGTCATTACCGGCTAGCCACTTAAAAGCATTAACAAGCTATCTACTTAGTATTATTCTTTTCATAGTAGTTTTTGTAACATGCTGTCAAGTTGCTGTCAACTCCTGGTGACATCACAAGTATGTGGATGCCATCGAATGCTGTAATGTCACACGATTATTAGGTTTTAAATTTTCTGTGGAATATAAGCTTTTGTGTTCAATCCTTACTTTAAGGTACAGTAAATTTTCACCTGGCCACACTCTTACCCCACACATATTGACTTGTAGAAGCTGGGTTCTGTAACGGCTTCTTGTAGTGGGCACTTGCACTACAAGAAAGGTGGTGGTCATCACTGAGAGAATTCTCCCACAGCTCTATTTGGAGCCCAAGCAATTGCTGTAGTCTCTCTCCCCCCCCCCCCCCCTTCTTTTTTTGCAGAGGTGGCTTTTTTGCTCTCTTCCTGCTTACTGTTTGCTTGTGTAGAAGGTTCAAAATGTTTCTTCGACATTTATGGTGTTCACAAATGAATATTGTCAGTGATAACAAATTAATAAGGCCTTTAATGTCGTATTGCTATTGCGAGGAAATCATGTTCAGCACTACATGCGCTTGCCACAATGGCAGAGCAGCAGTGATATCCTGGTGCTCACAACAAGATCATGGGTTGGGAAAAGCAGTAATGTGTAATAATGTGAAAAATGGTTGTGTGCTCCGACTTGTCGCATGATAGAGAACCCCCTGTGGTTGAAAATTAACCCATGACCACCTACTACTAGGCATCTGTTGTAGTCTTATGGTAATTGCTTTGGGATCCTGCAGTTTCTTTCTAGTTTTTATATTCAGTATTATTGCAGACAGTACTTCCACGTTTAGAAAGACCTATGAAAGTTGAGCAGCAACAGAGTGCCAAGACTTTATGCCTTTGTTTTGCATAATGAACACAGCCATTTACAGTAGACAGTTAATTCAAACTTGAAGGGACCCCGGGATTTCGTTTCAGTTATTAGAAGTATGAATAGGTAATCAGATGCAATCAGAAGTATGGCTCGGTACAACGTACCAGGAAAAGCAGAGATGACAAATTACCACGTACATTGTTGCCACACTAGTGTTTTCCTTTCCTTTTTTTCTCCTAGTGGTATTGAATGCATTGGCAAGTGCTGGCCGGCAGATGGCTTTCCTTCTAGTTGTTAAAAAATTGTGTGAATGTTCACCTACGAGGACCTAAAGCAGCTGCTATTTCTGGTAAGGCAAAAAGTATAAATTAACAGAATCAATCAGATGTTGCAGTTTGAATTAAGCATTTTTTAAATACTTTGAAAACATAGCAGGCTTACCAAGCATTTGAAATTTGTTTGAATGAACCTAAAGTGATATATCAGAGCTTGATTTATCGAGAGTGTACTGTTTTATACACATACATGCCTGCATCTTTTTCATTTCTTCCTCTTTTTTCTCTTTCTTTCTTTCCTTCTTGTTTTTTTGTTCACTTTAAGGCCAAGATGAGATACTAAGTAGTCCAGCTACAGATCCTTCCAAGTTATAATCTTTTGACAGTGCCCTGTGATACAAGTGCTTGCACTATGTGCAGGCCATTCCTGTGGTGTTGGAGGGCCGGGATGTGGTGGCCATGGCACGCACAGGCAGTGGCAAGACGGCTGCTTTCCTGGTGCCCATACTGGAGCGATTGGGAGGTCGTTCACCTCATACAGGACCTCGTGCCCTCATACTGTCACCTACGCGAGAGCTTGCTCTGCAGACGCACAAGTTTGCCAAAGAGGTTCGGATTGTTCTTACTTTTCATATACCTTCTCTTCTAACCTCACATTCATGGCTGGCCATTGCCACAGCAATCTTCAGGTTGTATCACGTCAGTGGCTCGAATGTAAGCAAATCGGGAATTTCCTGTGAGGTGTTCTGCAGCTGCTGAGACAAGTGCAGGAACGTTGTCCCTAGTGTTCTGTTAATATTGGTCTTGTTTACAAATTCATGCGCTGGGAACAACTTAGTGTGGAGTGCAATCATACATCACTACAGCAAATTCAATATGACATGGAAATAGCTTTGTTATATTTGTAACATTGCTTTTAATGGTGATACTATTATCTTATTCATGCCCTATAACCAGTATTGTGTTATATTTGCATTCGTTATATAAAGATTCAACTGTAATGCCGGTGTTGTCTTGATTGAAGTATCGGCTTGCTGCAGGCGCCACTGCTCTCTGAATGAATCACCTTTTTTCTGGTTGGCATGGGATCAAGCATCCAGAAAAAGTATGCACAATCATAGTTTACCAAATTCTCAACATAACCCAACTGTGTTTGCCAGCTTTGTAGTTCTCAATCACAAACATTTGTGGCAAGAAATTTTACTAAACAGGATTTTGTGTGCGAGATGCTACTGTAATTGGTAAGAGTAGTAAACCTTGGGCATCAGTGGACAACAGACGTATTTTAAGGTGACAGAAACTTAAATCTTGTGTTGGGCATGAAAAGTTTCCAGAGCAGTTAGCGTCATTTGTGAAGCAGCATGTATATTCACACGCGGCCTGCTCTGAGCAATAATGTGCATCACAAGAAAGTGAAAAAGGCGATCCCTGTGAAGCAGATGAAAACAAGCACGCATCCATATGATGTTGACAACCCTGCACCTTTTGAAACATCTCTCGCTCATACCCTCAGTGATACTTCAAGATCAAATGATGCTTATTGTGACGGGGCTTTCAGTAATAAGTTGTAATGACCTGCTCATTGGTAGCCACATTACGCCTTGTGCGGTGTTGCTTGTTGTTTACATACAAGCCTGTTAACGCAGCATGTATGTATTCACATGTAGACATATGGCGTCCAAGAGGGCAACAATCTAGAAATTGCAACTGCTTCATCCTCCTTTTGTTCCTGAGTAGCCACACCATGGCAGTGGATCTGTACCAATGCTAACAAGGTTTTACAATATATGATGATCCTGCAGCAGGAGGTTCCTCTCGGCACTTTTCCGCATGTGTCCTAAGATACATGTGTGCACTTGCAGCCACGCCAAAGTGTTTTATTTTTCTTTATATTCTTCTTTTTTTACATGAAAGTTAGGGTGTTAATTTAGAGGTCAGAAAATCATATGCATTGGAACAGTGTGTAAACACTGCCAAATGAAGTTTGTTTGAAAGTTTCCTTTCTGCTTGTTTTAATTTGGCTGATCAATAGCTTGGGCAGTTCTGTCAGTCGTCTCACTTAACAGAAGGCAGCTGAATTGGAGTAGAGCTGTTTTTTTTTCTTTGAGGGGGAGATGTTACAAAGCAAGTTATGTATAACAGCATGGTACTCTCCTTGTCACAGTTGGGCAAGTTCACCGACCTCAAGTCAACTGTGATCCTTGGTGGTGACAGCATGGAGGACCAATTTGAGGCCATTCACGAGAATCCTGATCTGCTCATCGCAACACCAGGCCGCTTCTTGCACGTCGTGATGGAGATGAATCTTCGGCTTACTTCTGTCAAATACGTTGTCTTTGATGAGGCCGACAGGTGTGCCCCCTTTTTCCCATCTTGACCAGTGATCGAAAAGAAACATTTATTTTGCAGAACCAACTCGTTTGCGAGTGGCCCAACCCAGCAAAAAGTGACTACCTTGTGCTTAATGATGGTGTAGAGAGTCATCCCAGCTGATAGACCAGAAACAGTAGGCTGCAGCTAAAGAATGCCGCTGGGCTGTAGCCAGGGTTTCCAAGATTTTATTTAGAAGGAAGAGGGAGGTGCAGGGGCTACATCTTTGTGCATGCATGTATGTTGTTCGTGTGAATCATGGTACTGGTATCAACAGTATATTGGATTTAATGACAAACAGCCACTGCACCATGGGGTTTTGCCTGTCTTGTGAAATATGCTGCTTGCAACAGTCTTCCCTTCTTTGGTAGCAGCCCTGAAATTTGGTTCCTGTGTCCGTCTATAAAAGGAAGAAAAAAAAGGCTAAAATACCAGAAAAGAAAAAAGATAAATAAGGAATTATGTGGTGAAACAAAGGGGGATATAAAGCTTTGCCACAGAACACAAGTGTGAGCTCTGCTGCAGACGCCAGTAATACTTTTGCCGTAGTGTGCAGGTGCTAGCCTCGCTGCAAAACGCGTGTTAGCTTTGCTGCAGAATGCAAGTGTTAGCTTTTCGCTGCAGTAGACGAGTAATGGCTTTGCTGCAGTACACAACTGTTATGCAGAGAAACAAACTACATGCAGGAGTGGGCCACTTGTCATGAAACAACATATTTTGCCCCTGAATTTAAAAAACTTCGAATTGATCGAATAGCAAAATTTGGGTGCAAACTGATTCAAATAGTAAACACTATGGAAATTTATTTGAATACATTTTGCACACCCATAGTTCTTGTACCAGCAGCAATTATTAGAGCCAAGAACCCCAGCAATTACCAAGAATAGGTGTGTGTGTACACATTTATTGTGATGTCTTTACTGGGTGCCACATTTCAGTGTCTGTGCTGTGTTTAGTATAGTGTGCTTCTACGTTTGCACAGGCTGTTTGAGATGGGTTTCCAGGAGCAACTGACCGAGGTCCTCCACCGATTGCCTGAGGGTCGTCAGACACTCCTCTTCTCAGCCACCCTGCCCCGACTGCTCGTAGACTTTGCTCGGGCAGGCCTGTCTGAGCCTGTGCTTATCCGCCTCGACGTGGAAGACAAGCTCAGTGAACAGTTAAAGGTACTGCGTCTCCGTCAAAGTCATTGACAGGGCAAGCATGCAACGGTCAAAGGGTGCATTTCTCACGACACAGTAAAGCCTTGTTCATTTGTACATGCTGGGAGCTAGGCATAGCTATGAGCTAAACAGTATAGGTGTGCAAATGTTTGAGTTTAGAGTTCGAGTCGAATAGTACCTGCTCCAATAATTCAATTTAACTTTCTAATACCTGCTATTCATACATACGAATAGTTCGACACGAAGAATACCAAAAACGCGATCAATGTTGCACAGGGTCAGGTTGGCTAAAAACAATGTAACACACATAAAAAAAACTGAGAAGAAGTGGGAGTGCATTTCTCAACAAAGATTGAACAGCCCAGCCCAGATACTGCTGGCTTTGAAATGTGTCCTCAGTGTTCCTGCTTCCACACATGCTTGCATGACTACTCCGCAAGTACTGAATGTGTAGTTCGGTCACGTACACCGCAAGCTTCGGCAAGCATCCCGAGTTTGGTTCATGAAAACATTGGCGCTTAGCCTAGATTCTTATCCCAGTCAACATCCAACTGTAGACTGTTTGTGTAACTCATGTCACAGGCTTTGGGCGCAAAAGTATGCAACGCAGTTATCTTCGACATGCAATAAACTTTTCTTTTGGCATCACTTGATAATAAAAGCAGTGAATCATCATTTCAACTTAGTTCAGAGCAGATATGGCATACATGGGCCACAGGCGAGCATGGAACGGTCAAATGTGAACTCACTTCGAAGATGATCCACCCCATTTTGCAACGCCGTTGTTCCGGTAGTTCTGCTACAGTTCGCATTTAATGGATGAGACGGGGGCAAGGACGGGAAACTGTTGCCAACGCCTTGAACGTGGTTTTGGTTTCATTCTCAATGCTTATGCGCATTCAAGTTTTGGCGCTTGTTCCATTTGAGAAAAAAAACGTGCGATTTAGATGCGAGTAAACGCAAATAATTCTACCGAGACTAGCCTGGGGGGGGGGGGGGGGGTCGTGTCAAAGCGCATGCAGAAAGCCATAAATGTCCATTACACCATTTCCTTGCCACTGCCACTCAAGAGTTACTATCGCAGCTGTCGACCTTTACACAATCTGAGTGGGCGTGTGCATGCTACGCAAAGGGTCGGTGCTTATAGACTGCCATTGAGAGGTCGCGGCTGGTCAACACTTCGTCTGAGTAGGTGCTGATATAGCGTTGTGGTGATGTTCAACCTTTCAAACACCATGCTCTCCGGTCGAGGCGGCACAGCCACCGGCGCACTTGGGCTGTGGCGGCTGATGTGTAATAAAAAATAAGAAATGAAAATGAAAAAAGCCATTACACAGGTAGCACTTTCAAGAATGTGTGGGTTTCTTTTCCTCCCTTCCCCCTTCACCTGTCGACTATGCACTTTTCCAAAGGCAGCAGATACAATTCGTTGCAAAGGCGGTTTAGTCAACTCATGAGCACGCACAAGGCATCGCTTCACGATGTGAAAAGGGGTAACTTTTCAACAGACGGGTAGTTAGCGCTTTGTGATAAAACTGGGCGAAGAAAAAAAAGGACTTGGTAGCTATTTTCGCACGTTTTGGAGGTCAAGTTCATATCCAATAAACTACTGATATGACGACCACTGTTCGTGACACTTTCGAGTTTGGTACAAGCGGGTTTGACTGAATCAAACAGCGTGTTAGCGTCATTTGTTTACAGCTATTGTACTGTATCTTTTTTTGCTGGAAATCTACTTTCGTGTACATTTGAACACAAAAATTGCGTCAAAAGAAATATTATGAATTCCATGTTTTCTTGCATTGCATTGGCAACGCATGAATATATAGAAGCAGGTGTTTCTCAGTGTGTAATCTTGTTCTTTCTTTGAATTTTGGATGAAAGCTTTGGTATTTGATATTCAATTCAATATTTGAATTTTTGGCAACTATTTGGCACTATTCAATTTGAATTCGATTTGAGATGAAATTGCACTATTCGCACACCTCTACCAAACAGTAGTGTGCAATAACTGCTATGTACAAATAGGCATCTCCTTAGTGTGTGACTAAGCCCCGCCACGGTGGTCTTGTGGATAAGGTACTCGGCTGCTGATCCAAGGGTCGTGGGATCGAATCCTGGCCGCAGCGGCTGCATTTCGATGGAGGCGAAATGTTGAGGCCCGTGTGCTGTGCGATGTCAGTGCACGTTAAAGAACACCAGGTGGTCGAAATTTCCGGAGCCCTCCACTACGGCGTCTCTCATAATCAGAGCTGGTTTTGGGACGTTAAACCCCACAAAACAAAAGAAAAAACAAAATTAGTGTGTGACTACTGCCAACAAAAAAATTAAGCAGCCAAGTTGAAATTTTACACAACACTAAGCTATTTCCCGTCTGCCACATGTATTCATCACCCTTTATCTCTAAGTATTTTCGGGCCAAACTGTACATATCTCAAATTTCTCCATGAAAGTGGAAGGCTGCTGTCTCCGAATGTGAAGTGGGAGCCTAGTGGCATGACAACTTTGTCAAGCAACCCCGTGACACGTCACGTGACTGGGGAAACGGGCAGACTGCACAGAAGCAGGCCATACTTGGCATATTTTGTACTGTCCGCATGGTGTACTGCATGCGATTTTTAATCACATGCACAAGTAACATGCACAAATCACAAGTGCTTAGTCTATGCAGCACACGCATCACGAATGGTTTCCTTGGTCTGTGTGGAATGGGCAACTTGAATGCGAGTGCAGGGCCGGAAGCATGGTGTCGCTGAAGCCGTGCAAGTTACTGTCGCTAGAATTGAAAATAGCCCTACTCAAAGAAGTGGGCGGAAGAGGCTGGACAAAATCAAGCATACGCTTTCAACTGCTGTCAAAAACAGGCAGCAGGTTCTCCATGGGTATCAGCAGAGCTTCTCCAGCCAGCACTAGTGGATTTGAGGCTCAAAGTTTCCAGGCATTGAAGCAGCATTGTGGTGTGGCTGCGAAAAGCCACACCACAATGAAGTTTTACTGAAAAGCAGGGAGCGGCCAGCCTTTCAGTCACCACAGCATTAATGATGGAAACAGCAGATTCTCTAACCTTGCAAATGGGATACGAAGACTTCAGCTGCAGCCGGTTCAGCCGCTTCAAGAGGAGGAGTAATTGCATGTCAAAGCCATTGTATGGTGAGAGCGGCGCTGTCATTGCAGCCCCTGCGGAAAACTGGCTTAACAGCCAACTCAAAAAGCTGCAGAAAACTTTCGCTGACAATGGCACCTTCAACTCAAATGGGGCAGCCGCTCTTTTACAAGATTTTGGCGGGCTGCACATTCACATTATGGGTCAAGCATGCTCAAGTGGAAAGCAGCGAAAGGATGGAACAATGGTGCTTTCTGGAGCCATTGCCACAGGCGATGAAAAGTTGTCTCTGCTGACAATTGGCAATGTGCTCAGACCAACGTGCTTTCATAACGCATGTCTGCTGAACGGCAAGACCTGTGAATCCAACAAAGTGGCATGCATGACGGCGGCTCTTTCTGAAGGGTATGTTCGTGCTGTTGATAGCGAGATGGCAAAGAAGAACAGGAGAGTTTTATTCATTGCAGACAATTGCCCAGGCCATGGCGAAATAGGTAACTTGGAGGTGGTAACGTTTCTGCTGGCCAACATGACATCTGTGTGGCAGTCGATGTATCACGGCATGATCGAAATTGCCCACGAGCTCTACAGAAAATGCCTACTCCAGCAAACTTCGATATTGTACAGAAGTGGTAATGATATGATGTTGGCTTGCCAGGAGCAGTCCACCTCTTCTGCAGCCCGCAGAACCAAGTTCTTCCAGTGGCTGTTGGCAACTGCTTTGCACATGTGGGATTTTCATGTGCCACCAGCTTGCCAGCAGCAGAGACATGAGAATTTACCATTAAGAACCACACAGCAGGTGATGGAATGAAAAATGATAGGCATTACATTTAGAGGTAGGAAAACAGCCGAGTGGGTCAGGGAACAGACGGGGTAGCCGATGTAATAATCGATGTTAAGAAGAAAAAGTGGACATGGGCTGGCCACATGACGAGTAGGCTAGACAACCCATGAACAGTTAGAACAACAGAATGGATACCAAGAGAGGATAAGCGTAGCTGTGTACGACAGAGAGTAAGATGAGGTGACGAAATTAAGTTTGGCTGCATCAAATGGAATCAGCTTGCACAGGACAAGAAAGGATGGAGAGCATTGGGAGAGGCCTTCGTCGTGCAGTGGACATAAGATGGGCTGATGATGATGAGGTGTTACAGATTGCAACGAGAGCTCTCATGAGTCCCGCTCTGCAATCGAGATATACCAGTGACTGGCAAATTCACCGATGCCAAATTCATTGAGATGGTCACAAGCAGAAGGGACAGTGAGGATGGCGGTGATGACAATGAACCTCAAGAGGTGTCGACATCAACCGAAACATGAGATTCGCTATGGAATAAAGTTGAGAGCAGCAGCCTCATGCAATATGTGAAGGTGCCAGAAGACACCTTCTCCTAAGTGCAGCAATGAATCAGGCCAGCACCCATACAGTTTCTATGCTCTAGGTAACATGGCAGTGTTGGAAAACCCTGCTCGTTGGTTAGTTGCGCACATGCATGGTTTTCTTTTTTTTTTAAATACCTTTATGGTGAGCCGGTTTAGAACGTGGCACTGCCAAGCTGGTAAGTAGTGGTGAACACTTTTTAAGGAACTAGATTTTTCACTGTTATTGACGCAACTTTGCTTCCGGATATCTCAAAACTTCTGGGTTTTACTGCTTTGAGTCAGTGAGGTGTTACTTTATTTACTTTATTCACCCAGTTGACAAGGCTTGAAGATTTCTGTATGAAATTTCTATTTTATATACAGTTAAACCTGGCTATAACAAACCTCGGTATAACGAATTACTCAATATTACGAAGTTTTTCAATTCCCCGCCGTGGCTCCATAGAACAACATGTATTTGTAACGCCTGTATAATGAAGTGGCAGTGGGAGACAGTCTTGGTATAACGAATTCTCCCTACCAACAACCTAATAATTTCGCCCCAAATATAGAATTTTATCGCAAGCAGCGGCCACATGCACTCCCGCGGCTACCGTACCTATGACGAAGCGCGAAGCGATATCATTGCGAATGGCGTGCATGTGGCCGCCACTGGCAACCGCGGTTCTGCAAAATGTTTCCAGCGAAACACGAGGAGCGAAGACGATTGCCCACGCGAGCCCCACTTCCTTCTCAACTCCCCTGCGTAACTCAAGTCTACAACGCGATCCGTGCCACTGCGGCTGTCGTTTCATTTTCGCAACCCACTGGGAAAATGATACGAGGCTCCAAGCCTCGTATCGTTTTCCCAGTGGGTTGCACGAATGTCCGATTTTTTTCATTTAGCCATCATGCCGCTCGCGTTGGCTTTTTCTTTTTTTTTGTTTGGGCAGTAGACACGCATCCAATTAGAATCCCATGTCCACGCATTCAGTCGCTTGGGTGTGACACTGCAAGGACGACTGCCTCAACGGAGACATGGCCTGTCCATCACACAGGAGTTCGGCTTTCATTGCACGCGAATAGAGTACCCATGGACTATGTGCAGCCTCGCGTTATTTTTTTATATATTCTTTTACGGGCGACTGTGCCGTCCCTACCGAAAAGATGTCGGATGAGGCGCTGGTGGAAAGTGTCCGATATCACGGCGATGGCGATTAATCTTCGGAGAACGATTCGAGCTGCGCCTTCCGCGTTCTTGCCGCGAAATAAATGTGTTCTGGGCTAAGTATACCTCCAGTTGCCCCTTTGCTTCATTTGCATGTTCTTTTTCGAATTTTCATACCAAAACTGGCTATAGCGACAACCTCTTTATAATGAAAATTTTCGGTCATTTGTCTTTAACTATAATGCCAAACTGCCTGTATATTAAGCTTCCTTATGATGTATTTATGAATTGACATACAGCAAGCTCTCTTTAAGACGAACTTGAAGGGATCATGACAATTTGTTCGTCTTATCAGAAGTGCCCTCCAAGAAAGGTTTGGCCACAGGCCAGTATTTACTTTTGCAGGGCAAAAGAAAAGAGCTCATTTGTGGACATTTATTGAGTCTAAATGGTCAACACAAACTTTGTTCGTAACATCATTTCATATGTCATGAGGATTATACCCAAGCTGGTCGGCAAAAGTGAAACTGGTCATTGTTCTTATATTCTCATATGTCTGGCAGTGCTTTTTATTTTTATTTTCTTGTTGGTGCAAGTTACAGTCCTCATTGAATTTCTTGGGTTTGAGTAGCAAATCATAATTATGTTCTGGATGCTTATTTAATTGATGTTGGCTATTTCAAGTGTTGGATAACTTGTTAGCCAAGCCTTCAAATCTACCCTCGGCTTTATCGTTTATACGCCATCACTGCTCCATACTTGTCAGATTGCATCAGCAGCATCAACTGTATAACACAGACTTGACAGTGTTAACCGCCATCTCGTTCACTGCTTTTGCTTCGACAGTAGCACTCAACTTTGCTTCACTTCTGCAGACAGTGTATGTCATGTGCCGCAACAACGACAAGACGGCCATCCTGCTGCACCTCCTCAAGCACATCATCAAGCCTGGAGAACTCACTTTCATCTTTGTTGCCACTCGTCACCATGCTGAATATCTCCGCGATGTGAGTGATGCCCAAATGTCTCAATGCCATAATTTGTGTCCTTTGTCATCTTACCTGCTGTGTTCATGGAAGACGGCGGGAAGGCTTGGCATGGTATAGCATTGGGGCATTATTTATGCAGTTCAGCATGGGTATATCGAACCCACATAAAACGAATTATTGTGAACATCAAACAACTGTAAAATCTCATTGAAGATTTCTGTATGAAACTTTTATTTCATATATGAAAAATTGCCTTATATCAAACTTTCTTGCGATGCATTTATGAATTAACATACAGTAAGCTCTCTCTCTGAGACAAACTTGAAGGGATCATGAAAATTTGTTCATGTTACCAGAAGTGTCCTCCAAGAAAGGTTTGGCCACATGCCCAGGTGGATCTAAACATCTGACTTAAAATGCACCAAGGAATTCGCAGTGTGGTTAAAAAGTGGCTTTAAAGTTCCCACTCTTCTTTCAACAAAGGACGTCACTGGGTGCACTGACTATGCCGCTTGCGTTGGGAAACCCAACCTGAAAACTGTCAAGTGCTGGTGGTTTAAGCTATCTGTGATAGATCCTTGTGTTAAAAATGTTTTTTTTTCTTTAATTTTGAATTGTTTCCTTGTTTTCGATTTTTTTAGAAAACAAGTTCTTTATCAGTTGGATCAAAATGAATGCCATTTGCAAGCGCATTTATTGTTCTTTACCTAAATGTATAGCACGTCCATGTAAACCCAGCAGCTGTTGCAGGAAAAATTTCTAACTCAAACATACAAAAAAACGGCCGATTTCCTTTGGTAATGAAAGAGTTAAACAGTATTAAGAAATAAGGTGCTCACTTAGCATCGTATGGTTCTTTCTTTTTCTTATTTTAGTAGCGCAGCTTTTATCCATTGGAGAACGCCATCAACTGGTCCAGTGTGTAATTCTTCTACATTTCATTTCTAGTACTTGGGCATCTTTTATGTGATAAAGCCTAAACTTGTGAATTCAGCACCATGTGTGTTCCTTCTTCTTTCATCCCGTTGTAGTAGCACTGTCTTATTCATTATGGAACAGCACTAACAAGCCTAATCTGTCGCTTCTCTGGAATAGACGGTCATTTGTTTTTTTGCCCAGTCCCTCACGCCTTGGCCTCCTACTACAGTCAAGCCTCGTTATAATGAAGTTTAAGGGGAGCCGTAATTACTTTGTTATAATCATTAGTTCGTTACAGCCAATACCCATGTCATCTATGAGAATTTCAAGGGGTATTGTGATTGCTTCATTATATCCAATAGTTCGTTATATCCAGATTCGTTATAACGAGTTTCTACTATATACTCCACAGATTCTGGAGCGGGCAGGTGTGTCCTGCACATACGTGTACAGCAGCTTGGACCAGGCTGCACGGCGCATCAATGTGTCCAAGTTCCAGGCGCGGCAAGTGCCCGTCATGCTAGTCACTGACGTGGCAGCCCGTGGTCTGGATATCCCACTTCTGGACAACGTCATCAACTACAGCTTCCCGCCTCGGCCCAAACTATTTGTGCACCGTGTCGGTGGGTGCTGCTGCTGCTGTGTGGAGTCATTTATGGCATTTGCTTACTGTTGTCTTTGCCCAGATGAAAAACTAATCTAGAAGGACAGCTAAGTCAAGTTATAATGTTAGATGAAAGGGAAAATCGGCATTTGTAGCACAAGGCTACTAGGAAATCCATACGGATTTCTCACAAAAGAGAAATTTCTAAGAATCTGTAGGGATTTCCTTGTAGCCTTGTGCTGCAAAACGGGCAGATGCTTACTTTCCCTTTCATAAATGCTGCTCCACCTTGCGGGCTTCCACAGAACTTGTAGTGTTCACGGAGGCCTGTTTAGTGGAGAATGGAGAGGGTGCCTGTGCCACGGGAAAGCCGGACTAATCGAGAAGATGTGAAAAATTGGACATGGGCAAGATTAATCAGTGACAGTTCTTTATGCATTATCCGTCATTCAACAGAGCCAACTTTTTTGCACACATTAAAATTTCAAGTTCTTGTGTAAACAGGTGTCTGTATTGAAGCACAGCTTGCCATTGACTTGAGTCTTACTGACCTTTGGTGTAACCTTTCCAGGACGTGTTGCACGAGCGGGGCGCACTGGCACAGCTTATTCTCTGGTTGCTCCGGATGAGGCTCCATACCTGCTCGACTTGCATTTGTTCCTGGGACGAGAGCTGAGCCTATCCAATGCTGGCTCCAGCCCAGAAGGCAGGTGTCAGAGCTCTTTATCCTTTTGATTTTAGACAGGCTAATTCTTGTCCAAGTGGTATTTTCTGGAGGATACGCAAACGATTACTGCCCATGTAGCCATTCTTATTTGTACCGTGAAATCTTGTGCTACGGCTGATGCACATGCGCTTGCTTTGATTGATTGATATATGTTGTTTTATGGCGCAAGGGCCAGGCTTGGCCAAAGAGCGCCAGTTCTAATTATAATGGATGATGTTGAATTTAAAATTTCCTAAAGGTGCTTATGATACTTGGCTGTAAAGGGGCGTAAAAGCACTGTACAATGAGATGTAATATGGCTGTAAATTGGCCTAAAACACGTCGCTGTAAAGAAGCGTAAAACATATATATGGAATCCGTTCAGAAGAAAGCCATCCGTTTCATTTTCCGCCGGTACGACTGGAATTTCTCACCCTCCTCTCAACTTGCTACGCTAGGTCTGCAAACCTTGTCTGAGCGACGCGATCTCGAATGCTTAAAGTTGCTGCATATTCTTGTTAATACCCCACGCTATGCATTAACTAACGAATATCTGTCTCCTGATAAACTGAAACCCACAAGGAGTAGCCACAAGCTCAACCTGACACCATTCCATCCACGTACTAACCTATTTAAATTCAGCTTTTTCCCGCACACTATAGAAATATGGAATGTATTACCTGGGTCAACTAGATCATTACCTTTAAAGGATTTCTTGCATGAATGTATTGATTCGCGATTTGTTTGAGTTGTAATTTTTTGCATTAATGTATTGATTTGGAATTTGTTTATTAAGAGTTCTATTCTTGTTTGTTGTTCAGAGTTGTATTCTTGTGTGTGCTGATGTATGAAAAACCCACTCCTGCGATAGCCCAAATTGGGCTGCAGTATGTAAAAATAAAATAAAATAAAAATAAATAAATAAATATAAATCAGATAAAATTATGGCAGTGATGCGCAGGATGGCCTGTGGTTTTCAAAAAAGTCAGTGTGATGGCGATAATAGGATGTTGGCATAAAATAGCACAGATGCCTACTCAAAGCCTTTGCGCCCAAAGGCCAGGAGGCATGTGCTGTATTCAATATCTGCTACCGCAGCAACAGCCTCTGTCAGGAGGCCGTGCTACGTGTGTCCAGGGTATATGACATGAAAACTATGTACATCATTTAAAAACTTCATTACAGATTCACAGTTAAAAAGCGGTTCCTGGCCTAAAAACATGCAAGGGTGTAGCGGAAGATTGTGCCGGAACGCTGATGGGAAGTGTTTTCTCCTGATGGGAAGTGTTTTCTCTGTGCGCCAAACACTTACTGACATTTTGTAATCTTTACGTTCCTTTTACGACGCTTTGTGGTGAACTCTCATACTAAGTGCATCGTGGAGGTAAAAAACTTGTCAGCATTATATGCAGTTGAATGCCTTTATAGGAGGCACACACCAGGGAGCAGCTTGTGCCTCTTATATGAGGAGTCTCTTACAAGCAGGGTGCTGTGTTCTCATTTTGTAATAAATTCATTGCTGGGCTGGTTGTTGCATAGTTAAATAAAGGACAACAGTACAACACAGGACAAAGACGACATGAGGGAACAAGTAACTGTCCTTTATTTCTCATTTTCTGATCAATCGTTATTTTGCAATGAGGACACTACAACAAAAGTAACCACAAACAAGGCTACAGCCTGTCTGGAAGGGTTTGTTATACCGTATTTACTCATGTAATGAACTCACTCGCATAATGAACCCACCCCTAATTTTTGTCCGTAAAAGAAAAAAGCACTTTTTATGCATGCAACTCTTATACTTTCATTTCAGTGTGATTGCCAGTGCCATCAGCGGTTGCAGTAACGTAAAATCACGGCATCATTGCACTCATAATCATGGAAAAGAAAAAAGTCTAGAAACAGTTTAACAACTATCCTGAACAGTCCACTGGAGTCACATTTGGAACATAGCGTGTTTCGTGTCAGAGCACCATTTTTCGATACAAAACATAACTTTACTGCTTATAGCGCTGTCTAGTGACATCCAAGTGAAGCCATAACGTGGCCGCACCGGCAGCCGGTGGCACAGCCTTCGAGATTGCATGCACCCTCAGAGCAAACTATGCCGCAAACACTGACACTACTCTGAGTTCGGCACCGCGTGCTGTGCGGCTTTCTGTTTGGTTGTTTCGCAAAATTTGTGGACACTTGCTACGTGAGTTACAGTATTCCAATACACTATGGCCCACTTTGTGCGCAGAGTTGTTGAGTATGCACTGGAGTGGCGGAATGGCATGGCTAGACGCCATTTCAGTGTAAATCAGGTGCATGTACACTACTACTGGCAAGATCAAAAGGATGATCTTTGCATTACAAAAGAAAAGAAAGTAGAACATTGCACATTTCACAGACCATAACAAGGCAAATTCCCTTTTGTGAAGAACAATGTTCTTGATTGTCAAACGGCTCTGGAGTGAAGGCTGTGGTGCGTGTTCCGCTGAACCAATTACAGAACCATACGCAAGCCGCAGCCAGATACCAAGGATGGTCTGTAAACCACGTTTCTTGCAATTTCAAAGCCAGCAGAGTTGCACAACAGTTTGTGCACTATCATGGAACGAAATTCAGCTCTTAGAAATCCCCCATATAGAACCCTGCCCTCAAATTCACTATAGCTTTTCCGAAAAAAAAGAAAGAAAATGAGTGGGTTCATTCCAGGAGTGAATACATTATATTGTTGCAGTGAGATGTGTTTATTTACAGTTGATAAATGCGAGAGGTCTAGGGAACGAACAGATCACAGTTCAGGCTCACATCGTTTGCTTCTATTCAGCAGCATCCACTGTACCATAGCAATTCCCCCCTTGCAGACGATGCCCACTGGGTGAGTCCGGCGGTGTTCCGGTAGTGAAAATGTTTAAGGCATGTGACATGGACAATGTTGGTCTTGTTTAAATGGTGGCCAGCCAACAAGAATCACACTGTCACATACGTTACACCACTGAGGTGTGCCATGGCAAAGAAAGGGCTTGGGACTTGTGGCATTGGCCACACTTGCGATGTGGTGTCCATAGCCACACCAAATCACTTTTCTCATGTGACACGCACTGATAAAGCTCGTCATAACAATTTTAGGGTGTTGCTGGGAAGCAAAAGAGAGAAGGCGTGCAATGCACTGGGCCTCTTCTGTGTGGTAAAGCGTTTCGTCCAGGGAAGGTTCATCGGTTTCAGAATACAGAAGAATAGAATCAAGAGCTGTGCAGCGTTTGCAGACATACAGGACATGGAAAGGGCTGTATCCGGTGGTTTCATGTTGTGCGGTATTGCAGGCAAAAGTTGCAAAAGGCAAGACAGTGTCCCAAGTCATACGAGCTGTATCAAGATGCATTGACAGTATGTAAATGACTGTTTTAGTCTGTTCAATTAGGCCGTTAGTCTGGGGGTGGTACAAGGTGGCATAATGAAAACGAGACATAGAAAGATGTAGCAGCTCTTCAACCACAACAGCAACAAATTGCTAGCCACAATCGTGGATAATGACACAAGGGATCTGTGTTGTACCTGGTGGATGGCAGCATGAAGTGGGAGACTTCATTAAAACCGTAAAGCTTGTGTGGGCATAAAAAACTGAGTGAAAAGGCAATTACAGCTCAGAGCAGCTGTGCACTAAGCATTCACAAAAGATGTACTAGCCAATGTATTCATACAGCTGGAGCTGTGGCTATTGAAGTATTCTGCTGTCCCATCATTTTTGCTTGAGCAAGCATTTGCCATACCATTTGCAGTAGCAAATTAACTACCATGCATAATTTAGACTCCCCAAGAAAAAAAATGTATCTCAAATTCAGCCATTCTGGTGCAAAACTTACCTTGAATTCTTCATGCAGAAAGTGGTCTTTGTGGCCGAGTACCTCAGGCTGTCATTGATGAAGAGTTGGAGCTACTCCGGTGCATGCAGCAGCAGTCCACAGATCTGGTAAGTTGGTTTCGTTATACCAATTGAATCTGTTTCTTTATAGGCCAGCTTAGCGAACAGTAACATCACATCCCCTGTGATAAACGTTATATTTCACTGGCTATGATCTGTGCTTTGGTAGCTCAGTATGACAACCTTCCACCATGCTATAAATAGTGCCTCATTTTCATTCGCGGTGCTGAGTGTCCAATAGGGCACATCACCAAACATCCTCACCTTCCAAGCATCTGGTACATTGCTCAGCAACTGAAATGCGATATTCAGACCACGTGGCAGCCAGCACATTTCGTGCTACTTGAGTGCACTGGGTGGCCTTAGAGGACCCATACTGAATCACAATGCTTCAGAAATTCTCTTGCTTTTATTGAGTATGACGTCGAATTGGCTCACTGTCGCCAGCGCGGAGAGCTGAAGCAGAAAGCATTAGCGGCCGTGAGCTCTGAGTGTCGCGTTTCATTCGCTGAACACCGTACATGCAACAAAATAGAAGTAAAAGTTTGTAAAGAATGACGTTGCCTTAGATGCAGAAGCATGACTTGTGTATGAAACACTGAACCAGATGAGCAGGGTGAATGTTTTTTAAGTGGACCGCAGTGTTTACTGCACCTTCCGTTGTGTGGCATATAGGGGCTATTGCTCTGCACAACGCAGTTACTGCAGCTGCGAACACTACTCAGTGCACCATTCTTGCCATGTTGTTGTAAGCTGTTACAAGTAACAGTAACATTTTGTTTGCAAGCATGACGGATTCTGAATGGGTGACTCACCTTGCAGTGTAACAGCACTAACACACACACATGAGCGATGTGAGCACAGTGCAATGTGTACACCAAATAAACATGATCAAAAATGGTGTACATGTTTGGCAGCTAGATTTGAACTCTGGACCCCTATAGTACTGAAGCCTGATCCTTCAGTACCTATTCCACAGGCATATCATCTCTTCGTGTAAAATAAAGCACCTGTAAAAATGCCCCCTGTGCAAGCAAGCATGTTAATGCTTTGTGGATTCCCACAACAGTGACAGTTTTGTTAATAATTTTGTTCATGCAAGCCAGTGTGTTGGGATGATGGCACATTTTCACAGTGCCGAATATGTGTCAAGTGACTGTCAAGCTATATCAGCACTGACAATCGAAATCGATGTCTGCTCAAGTTCTTTGCTTAAACCTTGTTTGCAGCAAAACATGGAGCGAGTGTGCAGCAATGCCATGATTCAGTATCTCAAGTCTCGTCCAGCTCCGTCGAGCGAATCGGTGAAACGCATGAAGCAGTATCTCCGGGAGGACCTACCACCTCACCCGCTCTTCCAAGGTGGGTCAGAGTCTGAATAACTGAGTGTGCAAATATTCATGACTTGAATAACAAATCAAATTTGTTTGGAACAATTTATCTTTGAACGGAACAAATGATTTTCATAACAGTGTGAATAATTTTAGTACCCAGTTGTACCAATGAATAGTTGCGCCAAAGAACAGTAGGCTTGGATAGTTGCTACCTTTATAAGAGTTCATATCTTCCATCATCAGCTTTACGAGGTGCTTGACTGCACCAGTGGCCACAACGTGCAGAAAGAGAGCTCATATATTTCGTCTTTCCAGTGCACTGAGAAGAGATAAGATTTACTGGTACTAGTGGGCTTGTCCTGATGTCTCAGTCTTTTCTATTTCTTCCTTCTTCGCAGTCAAGTCAACAGATGAAGATACAAGATCAAGATTACTAGAGGGCATGAAGAAGTTCAAGCCAGCGAGTGTGAGTTTACTGCGTGCATTTCCTTGATGGGTCCCTGAAACGGTTTTTCTCTTACATTGTTTCACTGATAACTATGACATTATGAAACTATTCACACCATAAATTAAGCAAAACACCTTTCATGACGACAGCTATGGGCTTCTTTGTGTCACCTTCCTCCTTACCACTGCTGTCCCTCCTTGACTCGCTTCGCTTCTGGGTTCGTGCTAGCGACAGCTGTGCCTCCCGCAGCTGCCGCAGCCACTGTGCTAAGTAGTGACATGGCTTGGCCATGTCCCTTTTGAGGCCCACTGGCCTCAGTAGTGCTGGTGGGGTGGCTAGAATACCAGGTAGTGCACTGGTGACGCAAGTGTGCACCGCCTGGTGCCAAGGTGATACCAATGGCCGCCCCTCTGGTGCTTGAGTTGAGAAAAACCAGTCGTACCTCTCATTACAGTTGAGAAAAACCAATCGCATCTCTCATAGCGTGCTCTTTGCACGATCCACAGGCAGGGGTGGTTGAAGCTCCTTATGTTGAGGCACGTCAGTCATTGACGACGCACATATTTAAAACCACGTAGTAAATTATACACTTAAATGCAGAGTGCCGATATGCATCTGCTAATCTTCGGAAGGAATTGGGCTACCGGTACATTGCATTTTCACAAAAATCACTGCAACTGCTTCTGCGTTCCCTTAGGGACATAGTGCAAAGAGTCATATTACCAAGGGTAATTCAGTTCGTACCAGTGGTCCACAATGATAGGATAACAGTGAGGACTCTGTTCTTTTTTTTCAGAGTTAGCACTTATATACTCAGGTACTATGTTAGTACCTAGTATAAATATTTTTTTTGGTCATGCCCATGTACAGTTAAAGCTGGATATAATTGACAAATTCACGAAAAACTTCGTTATATGCAGGATTTCGTTATATGCAGGTCTGGCACGAAAAAAATTTGAAAAAGAAGTGCTCAAGTAAGCAAAAAGGTAACAGACAGAGCTCGCCAGAAACATTTATTTGGGGAAATCCCGCAGAATAAAGGTCGCAAGCAGGCTTCGCAAAGGAGGCGCACGGCCCAAAAAGAGCGCAGTGAATCGCCATCGAGGAAGAAGGAGCGCAGAACGAATGAACAATGAGCAGAGGAAAAAAAAAAAGGCCAAGGCAGCAGCGCTTCATGTGTGCGCCCTCCGAGGATAGGATTTCCAAGGCAACGGAGAATGCAGCTACGGCCGTTTGTCAGCTGCAAACGCTCTGCACGGAATGCACGCCCAAGTCCACTTTATCGATGTTTGTCTCCAGTTTTTCTTTTATTTATTTTTTCATGCTCGCTGCCCTTGAATCACCCCGTGAGCGCGATTTCCTGTGCATCCGGTCCCCGTGTTGTCAATGGCAAGCTTCCCGTGAGGCGCGCCGCGCCGCCCGTGACCCCGCTAGCTAGGCCTAACAAGCGCTCTCACCTAGTGTCAGGTTAGAGAAGTAGAGATACTTGCGCAGTAACCAAAGTGTGGCTCTGCGAGCACGTTGAAGAAAAAAAAAACACTAGTTTTTCTTTTTTTCTCAAGCCGGCGCGGCTTGGCGGGCTAGGCCAGATGCAGCAAGCGGCGTGATCATGTTTAGAGTGAGGGGGAAAGAACACGCTCACGGTGGCAAGATCGCCGGGTCAAGAGATGCAGACCGGCGTTGCGCCAACGCCACCTAGAAAAGGTGGCGTTGGTCGCGTGCGCTCGCTCTGGCCTCGCAGTCACCGTGCCTTGGAACGCGCCAAGCGCGCCGCCGCCGTTTTGCATTTCGTCGTCTCGGAGGACGCACTTCCGGTTGCTGCTCGCGCGAAAATGACAAAATTTGGGGCAAAATCCCTAGGTTGTCGGTGGAGAAAATTCGTTATTTTGAGGGGGTCTCCCGCTGCCAGTTCATTACGTAGAGGTCTGAAATACATGTGCTTCTATGGAGTAATGGTGGGGAATAGAAAAACTTCGTTATATCCATTAATTCGTTATATGGAGGTTCGTTATGCAGGTTTAACTGTATATTGCGAGTACACAGGTAACAACTGCTACATGTTTTCATAGAGGTGCAGCAATGAAGAGAACAGTTCAAGTGGCTTTGGATAGTATGTTTCTTTGAAAAGGACAGCCTTTTGCTTTTCCGTGTCTAATTTGTGCAAGCAACAGTCTACATTAGTTGCTTGTTCCATTGCTGTGCAACCATTGTGTCATATCCTTGTAACATCACAGAATTAGTCAAGGGCAAGAAATTCCATTGAAGTTATATGTACCAACAAGCCCAGGCTGCTTTCCTGAACTTCTCTGCATCGCATCTTACTTCTGCAGTGTCTTATCTTTATTTATCTTTTTTATTACAGACCATTTTTGAGATAGGGAACACAGGCAAAAGTGCAGCATTTGCGGTCATGAAGAACAAGCGACGGAAACATGACAACCTCATTGAGCGCCTTTCGGCACGGGGGCCACACGCTACAGAAGAAAAGTCAGAAGCCAAGTCTAGCAAGGCTAGTGGCTCTGCTGTCATGGCTGGAGAGGAAGAAATTGAGGTAAGTCATTCTACCTTCCTTCCCCTTCTTTATTCTGTTTATTCAAAATATGACACATGTGCAATATGTGTTCTTTTAGTGAAGCTGTTCTAGCTCAAGGTAAAATGTCTGTCGTCCGCACAAAACTGTGCAAATCAAGTCTGCGCCAGAAGGGTACAGAAACGAAGCTTCAGTGTTCTCTCTAGTTATACTGAAGCAATTCTTTGCACCTAGTGAACATTTTACGCAACCAGATCAGGACGCTCTAGCTGAAACATGTTTCAATTTCTTCGAGATTTCTTCGAGTCCTTATACTGCGCGACAATGTTTAGGCCCTAAGTTCCCTCTTTATTCTTTTAAGCCAAAGTCCCACAATGGTGGTTCTAAGGCGTGATGATGAGTATGTAGAATAAGAAGACAAGGCGTATGTGTTATGCTCACTCTGATTACCCCCTGCGTAAAAGCAGCCGGCCCTGCTGTGACTTAGATGAGAAAGGAACGGCGAACTGATGGTTTCAGATGGGAAATATGAACGATCTCAGAACCATGGCAACACCTATCAGGAGAAAGCTCGATGTGACGAGGTAGTTCACCGAGGAAGTTCGAGCTGTAAGAGTAATACAGGGTCCAAGGAAATGCGAGAAACTTCTCATTGCACCATCAATTTCTTTCCCACCCCCTTGCTGTACATAGTATACAAGGATATGCTTTGCCATTCACCATGTATAGGGCTTTTTTCTGAAGCGGCCTCAGCCGCTGGTGGTGGCTCGTTGATGGAACACCCTCCTATGCAGACAGCCTGGGTTTGATTCCCACTCAAACTTAGCTAGCGTTCCCGTGATGTTATTGCAAAGGACTCGAAAGAATCGTAAGGTATGTTGCAGCTAAAGCATCCTGATCTGGTTGCACGAAATGTTAACTAGGTGCAAAGAAGAATTGCTTCAGTTTAACCAGAGAGGACGCTGAGGCTTTGTTTTACTACCACTGTGGACGTTCACAAAGCAATGGAGGAGTGGCGGGGGTAACAAACTCAACCATATGTAACATAGCACACTTACAGTACAGCCTCCCCTCCATTTGCTTCAATGGTAGATGGGAGGGCGAACTGTTAGGATTCCTCAAGGCCAGAAAACTTGTAGGATCTGTTTATCGGGAGATTTCTGACCATTCTCAATTGTGCCATATGTGCAGAAGTTTGACCTTTTTTCTTTTTTTGCAATGTCCATTGTGCCGCGGAATGAGTACTTTCATGCCACCTTCGCAAATATTGTATTATTGCTATGTGGGGAAGCATACTGAAAGCGGGAAAAGGCCACTGTCGCCGGACAAATGATGGGCGGACATCGAACAGGTATTGCTGTTGTGATCATTGTCCTTTGACAGCATCTTAGCTATGGTGCGAAAAACTTTCAAGAGTGGAAGCTCTGCCATTTGTGATGACCAGATAACATCTTAAGTGTGTCACGCTGGCAACCTAGAAAGCAAATTTCCTCCTGTCTTGGTCGCCAAGGCAACTGGTTATGTGTGTCGCTCCCATTCGGTTGCGGCATCGCTTGACTGTCCGCATCACTTTTTTTTCCTGCAGTTTCCATTATGCAGCGTGAAGTGCTGCCACCGAGTATGCCCCCGTCGACATCTTGTCACCCTTGCTGATGGTAGTTTCATTCCGTATATATAGTAGAACCTCGTTATAACGAACTCTGATATAACGAACTATCGGATATAACAAAGTAATCGCAATTCCCCTTGAAATTCCATAAATGAAATTGATATTGGTTATAACGAACTAATGGTTATAACGAAGTAATTACCGCTCCCCCTTTAACTTCATTATAACGAGGTTTTACTGTATTCTTGTTCAATGGTCTTTGGGACAATGCAAGTGCAGTGAGGTTGACATGTACAATACAGCTCCTGGAGTCAGCACACAGTGGGCACTGTTTGACAGTTGAGGGTATACCCGTCTGCTGCAAAAGTTGTCAGTGCTACAGATTTTGCAGCTTTTTGCTAGCAGTACTGGGATATCTTTTGTTTATTTTTAACGACATCAATTTTGTATGCAAGTTTTTCATGAGCTCTCCGCTTGTATTTAATATGTACAATTTTGTGTGCATGTTGCTGTTTATTTGCTAAAATTGAAATTTCCCTCCTACATTGTCCGAAACAACATTGCTGTTCGCGTTTTTTTTTTTGCTTTTTTTTTAACCACCATCACCATCTCTTCATTGAACAAGTGGTAGCCCATTTTTGTACATTTCTCTATTGCAGCAAACCTTTTCAACTGTGATCAACAATAACACCAAGGTGCCCAGCAGGAAAGGTGCCAAGGGCATTGCAGGCTCTGAACCTGCAGCCACCAAGAGCAAAAAGGCCAAGCCAAGCTCGTTCAAGGACGACCAGTTCTACATACCTCACTTTGCGTCAGACTTCCACTCAGAGAAAGGGTGAGCCCGAAGTGCAAACACCTGTGTGCTAACAGCATCCAGAGCTTCCCTCACACCATTTGCTACCCTGGTTGATATTTGGAGATTCGCAGCTCTAGGCTGGGGGTGCGTCACAGCCATTACTGGTCGGACAACGAGGTTCAAACACCAGAATAGGGTGGAGTGTGAGAATTGTTGCAAATGGCCAGCTGGCACATGAATATTTAAAAAAATGTTATATATTTTACATGTTGGCTTTTATTACAAAGGTGAGGTTTTGATAGTTAGTCTTATTTAAGCTGTCAAATGAAACTTCATTGTCTAGAAGCTTGCTTTAACCACATTTTTTTTTTTTCGAAGCATCATAAACCCTCCCCTAAATTAATGTTCACTTTTATAAAAAGGAAAGGTAGGTTCATTCGTGGTGCCTTAAGTGTTTATGAAAAAAAAAAAAGCACTGTGTGACCTTTAACCAGCATTGAGGAGATAAAGCTTATACTACACAGTAAACCCTCCATAGTTAAACTTGTACCCTCTTGAGATATACTAATGCTGTTGCAGTAAATGCCCAGCCAAGCTTGATTGCACTGGCTGCAGAAACCTGCAATTCCTTGTCATACATACTCATCACTATGTATGCCCAAGACCTTTCCTTTTTTCTTTTAAACATGCTAACTTTGGCAACTCAAACCCATGGTATGGATGGTAACCTTTTGTCCCAATTGCACATTCCTGCATTGCAGCAGGTGCAGTAATGTCTGCAATGTGGATAGGCATTGCAAGTGCTTGCTGGCAGAATGGCTTACGTCCGCAAAAAAACATAGGCACCAATGGACCTCTGTGACCAGTCTTGGAATTCTCACTTGTATTGCTTCAGGAGTTTTCGCTTAACTGCTCTATGCCAAATGTAGCATAGTGCAGGCACTGTTCATAATACCATCGGGAATATACTGCATGACCTTAACTGAAATGAGCTGCCCTATTCTGTTACCTGCTTCAATGAAGGCTGGCCCAAATGTACGTTGCTTGCAGTTACAAAGGCAGCTGAGTGTGAATTGTGTGTGGTGGGCCAGTGGGCTGTGTGAATATCACTGTGGTCATTGGTGTCTCCTCTCACCCTCCTTGCAGGCTTGAATTGGAGAAGACCTTTGAGCAGCAGGCATCCCAGGCAGTGCTCGACCTGACAGGAGATGACGACAGATACCTCAGGAAGCAGAAGAATGCGCTCAAATGGTCTGTATAGAGCACTTCATGCTTTGCCTCTCTTCATTTCAATACCTCGCATGCTGTGTAGCATAGTGTGGGCACAGTGCCTATGAGGCACTTGTTCTGTGCCCATGCCAAGAGTAAGAGCTCCTTGCTCTGACTTCACAGGAAATATAGAAGTGTTTTTGTAAAAGCAACACCCACCACGCTTAAAGGCTAACTCCAACAATTTCTTGAGCATGTCAAGGTAATGGCTAATCTATGTTCCCGAGGCGCTCCTGCCACACTCGTGACAGTGGAAATGCTCAGCAATTGCAAAATAATGTTTAAATTGCAAAAAAGCGCGTGACCAAAACCAAAATCCAACCTAGCAGTGACGTCAAATTGGTCAGTCCGCCTTTTGCACGGTGCGACAGTGCAAGCGCCCTTCCCCTGGCGGTAATGTCGTGAAGGTTGGCGTCTCGTGCAGGTCTCAAAGGCTATGATATGGTACAGGTGTGCTTCTGTCGCTTTGCCCAAAATGATGTCAACACACAGTGTGGCCACCTGCAGGAGGTCCCCCTGCAGCCTAGTGCTTTCGGACCTCCTTCTGTATAATTATCTTGTGTAATATTTTATGTTTGTAATAATATTTGAAATAAACTTGAAACTTGAAACTGCTTATAATTGTAGGAATCCAGGTGGTTGGTTTGAGGTAATCAGTAAAAATTTAATCGCGAGCATTCTACCCATCTCTCGAGCCAGCAGTAAGCCAAGGAACGTATACCCAGTGAATTTTATTGAGATCTATTGACCTCGAAAAAATGCCGTAGTTGTTCTTTAAACACTGTGGCATTGCACCGCTAAGCTTATGGACGTTTTGATTCTAGACATGGCGGCCACAATTTACTGGGCGCAAAATACAAAAACACCAATATGCATGTTAAAAAATTCCGTACTGTCAAAATTAATCCAGAATACTCGATTTCAGCTAGCCTCGTAATCATCTTATGGTTCTCGCATGTGGTGCACCTGAATTAAAATTTTTTTAGCGCAACAAGTTTGATTTACCCTTTCGAGTAAAGAAGTGGTAGTATATACTTTAACAAAATGGGGAAGGACAAAGGCTAGTCTTTTTTTTTGTGTAACTCAACCTCACGAAGCTAGAAACAGTGAGGCCAAAGAAGGAATAGGGGAAGTTATCTGTAGTTTTAGCTGTCATGTAGTAGTTATGACATAAATGGAATAAAGTGGACGACAAAGCACACCAGTAGACATTGCAGTTCACCTCCTGAAACGGTTTTTTGACATTGTCACTGAATGCACTACGTCATTATCAAATCATTCTCACCATACATTAAAAGCAGAGCACCTTGCACCAAGGCAGGTACAGGCTTATTTCTGTCACCTACCTCTTTACCGCTGCTGTTCCTGCTCAACTCGCTTAGCTGCAGGTTGCAAGCTAGCAACGGCTGCACCTTCCATGGCAGCCGCTGTGCCAAGGCCTCAGTAGTGACGTGGCACCGCAATGTCCCTACTGAGGCCGCCAGCCTCAGTAGTGCTAGCCTTTGTAATAGTGCGCTGGTGGCGCAAGTCACTGCCAGGTGCCGTGACAATAGCATAAGCTGGCCCTTTAGTGTTCATGACATCATACGGGAAAGTCAATCGTTGTGTGCCCATTGCACGATTTCTGGGGCAGGGTCGCTTGAGAACACTTTAAATTGAGGCGCTTCAAGCTTTCACGATACGCATATTTAAAATTTTGCTAGTAAATTACACACCTAATGCACAGCGCTGAGCTATCGGCACAGAGCATTTGTACACAATCACTGAAACTGTTTTAGGGTTCTGTAATGTGCTTTATATTTTCATGCTTTTTGTTTCACTGCATCTTCCAGGGACCGGAAGAGGAAGCGCTTTGTGCGTGAAGACAGTGACCCCAAGAAAAAGAAAATCCGCACAGAAAGTGGCGCCTGGATTCCAGCATCGTACAAGTCGGATGTGTATCCTTCCTCATGCTGCGCACAACCTGTGCTTACCAGGCCGCAATAGCTAGAGGAACACTCGCAAACTTATGCGCTCCAGAATCAATAGCACAGTGTTTAATCTGGGATTTGGCTGCCTGTAAGACTCTGAATAGAAAATGCGAAATTGGTAGCACCGTTTAATGAGCGCAAAAGCAACTACTGCCGCCATTTGATGATTGGAGTGAGTAGCAGATGACGCATGAGGAGTAGACGTGTGCAGGCTGGCATGAGCATGTAGGCGCGAGAGTTTCAAATGTTTCGCATTTATATAGTTTCCAGGAATATGGCACTCTGTGCAGTTTCAACTTTTCCTGTGTGATGGCAGCAGTACAACGATAGTATCTGGTGTTCATTGTCAACCTAATACAATGCGTGCTCAAAGAAAATCCTTTCGAGCTCTGGCAGTGAAACCAACCACTCTTTTTTCTTTTCAAGGCAAATGTGTTTGCTGGCAGTTTAGTTTTCTGGACGTACCACGAGATCTGCCCATAAGCTGCCTGTTTTACTCATTTGCCCAAGAACCTCGGCATGGCATTCATGGTAACTGTAAAGCATTCTGACGCTCACTCAAAATTCCCTAGTCCTGGGCCCCACTTGTCAGTCCTATGAGAAATATGTATACCTGAACCCGTACATCATACACAAGCCTTTCCAGGCTAGCTCATATGCATGCACATAATGAGTGCTAAATATGGTTCAAAGCATATATAGCGAGTATCTGCAAGAAGCATCGTACTCCATTGACATTTGAACATTTCTGACAAACAGTATCATATTGTCAATGTTGAAAACATCAAGGTGATAATGTTCAGCCTCCTTGTTCACATTTACAATGGTAGTGAAATTAAAACGGTGATTAATGAGGATTCTGTATTGAGCTTCGGTATTGCTTTGGTGTTTATTCATTTATACATTTAAGCAATGTATTAGGGGTGTGCAAATATTCGAAATTTTGAATAATTTTCAAATAGCATTTGCTATTTGATTCGAACTTGGTAATTAGGGGGGGGGGAATGCGCTATGTCCAGTGTCAAGTAGCCCATTCTCGCATGTAGTCCGCTTCGCCGCATAACACCCGTGTGCTGTGGCGAAGCTAACATTCGTGTGTTGCGGCGAAGTTAGCTCAGCCTTCTGTTGCACAATTCCCTGTTGGACTGTTCCTCAGGACTTTGGAATGACACTGCGGCAGTACACTAGTCATGTAATAAATCTTTTTACCTAGTAAACATTTCTCCATAATTTGACATGGTATTAGTAAAGAAATATTTGAAAATTATTCTAAAAATATTCTATTCACTTCACACTCACATTCTATTTGCACAGCTCTACAATGTATGTAAGGTCGTCATATTGTGCCACAGACTGATTATCAGAGCTCTGCTGCTAGGCAAGCCACGAGCATTAGCACATCACATTATAGCGTGTACATTATTGTGGCCCTCTGGAACAACACAGTGTGTTAATTGCTATGTCATGGTTATTGTTTGTTGAGGTGCCCGCACACAGCATTTTGTCTTTACTCGGTTAGCATGCACAATCTGCCGTTGTGTGGGCTCGCTCATATCGTACGCTGGCCGGCCCGCAAGTGATGTCAACCGCTGCCGCAGCACACGCTTAATGCACAATCTGAGCATTAGACACAAACCATTTATAGCTGTCTGGTTATGTAGCATTACTGGAATGGCAGCATGCACTTCGCTAGTACACCTGTGCAAAGCACGATGAAAGTGCAAGCGTGTGAAGTGATCATGAACACTGCCATATATGAGCTTTCGCGAGCATATTTAAGTGCAGGTTGCTTATGTTATGTACGTTTGATCACGGATATTTCTTTCATTGATGACGCTACAGTGCACCAGTCAACAGCAAAGGCACATCCGTCTCAACTCACTGCCGAGACAGTGGCGCAGTCGCCTCCCAGCTTCCTCAACGGCTATCCCTTCATCTCCTTACCTCATATTACACTATCAATGCTTGGAAAACAACTCTGCTACAATATTATAGCACGAAAACTGATATGCATTCAACAACTGTCGTGACTGCTTCCAAACACAAGATGGCAGAGTGTCAATGTTGCCAGATCAAGGAGCAATTTCACATATCCCCCATTGCTCTGCACATTCTTTTACTACAATGGCTGTGTCGTTTTGTCTGAGCATTGGGAAGTGTGCATGGGAAGATAACTAGAGCTGTGCGAATAGGAAAGTTTTGAGTGTGAAGCGAATTCGAATATTTATGTTCAAGTGTGAATCGAATCGAGTAATTTTCTGTTGTAGCAGCGCACGCGCAATCTGCTAATAGTACCATGCGAAATTATGGAGAAATGTGCTGTTAAACATGGGCAAAAAAGATTTATTGCATGACTAGTGTTCTCTCACAGTGTCACTCCGAAGTCCTGAAGAACAGTCCAACAGAGAACTGTGCAACCGAAAGCCGAGCTAACTTCGCTACAGTGCATGAGTGTTAGCTTCGCCGCAGCACATGAGTGTTGTGCGTCGAAGCGCATGATGTGCAGGAATGGGCCACTTGTCACAAGACATAGCATATTTTTTTTCCCGTGAAAGTTCAGTGTGAATCGAATCGAATAGCGAAAATTATTCGAAATTTCGAATATTCGTACACCCCTAACGCTAACCCTTGACGAACCCTTGTTCAGCTACAAGCAGTGGAGGAAGAAGGCGCAAATGGATGCACGGGAAGCAGGAAGTGGTGATGATGATGACGAGGGAGATGCTGGCAGTGGCCTTGGAAAGCAGAAAGTTTCAGCATGCGGTGAGTTGGTTTGTCTTGCAGCGGTGCTGATGAGCATCGTGCATGTGGTAGAGGCATTTTACCTGCATTTGTGTGACCATGACCATGGAGTCATTAGAGACATCTTAGCACGTGATAATTATTATGGTGAAATAAAGCAGTGCAACAAACCCCTATTAAAGGGGCGCTGGCATAAAAATTTCCAATTAACCTTCTTTTTTCTGCAGTATGTAGCTGGGGGATTGTTAGTCATAGCAGAGCACATCAGGTGCTGCAGTGAATGACAGGTAATTATTTAGTCTCTTTATTTATTACCAACTAGTTTCAGTTTGGGTTTAGGACAGCTCCAAAAGCGACAAACTGTTGTATGCAACTAGCACCACCTAGAACTGCAGTTGGCTAAACAAATTCACCCACGTGAGCGCATAGAACTCTGTGCGTTTTCGGGGATACCGAACAACACTTTTGCAGCCGAGTTTCCTTGCCCAAATGATAGGTTGGGTGCTGAAACGGGATGACACAGCCACCTTTGCAGGCAAAAACTGCAGAAAAATGAAATGTATTTTTCAACAAGTGCCACGCTTAGTGAGCATGCTGTGAACTAGAGGAAGTGACGTTATCCTCGCTGGATGCCAGCCTGTACCCGCGTTGGGAAAGACACCCTACCCTACCTCAACTCGTGCAGTCGCTTTCACTCGCACCTTGCATGGTCACAACATGAGAGCAAAGCACAGATGTCAGGAAAGTGCCATCACTGTTCTTTTTCGAAAGAAAAAAAAGAAACGGAGAGACAGGGAGAGTGGCGTTCTATAACTATCTCTTGGGTGAGGACCTCTCTACCACAACACAAAAGGGAGTGGGATAACAAAAGGAACATGCACAGGAAAAAGAAAAGCTTCCAAGCCCCTTTACATGTAGCATTGTTAGTACACTGTAGCATTTTAGTGCAGCAAGTTGAGCAGGGCATTGCCACACTGTAGCAGTGCGGCAGTGTTGCTTGGGGAGTGGGAATAACTAATTCTTCAAGCAAGGAGTGCAAGTGCCGTTTCCCATGGTCATCGCCATCAGCGTTCGTTTAGCGTGCAGCTGCCATATGCTCACAGTCCTTCGTATATACAGCCATCCCTTCAAAAATATGTCAAATGAATGCTGCATAACGGGTCCGTGGCATCTTTAGAGCCCTGATTTTGCTCCAAGTGAAGTTCAGCCAGTTGTGCCTCCACACTTTGCACCACTGTGGTTATGTCAGGGAACGTCCAAGCCGTTGCAGTTTTACCTCATGAAAAACGAGAAAAAAAGTGACCCTCGACTTCTGCCAAACTGCAGCACATGTGGGCATGCACATTGGATTGTTGCAGCCATTTTTTGTATGGGTGCCTGCCGATTCTTGACGACAAGCCTTTATCGTTAACAGAGAAGCACAGGGCCAAATGCAAGAAAGTGAACTACGACACAAACGGCATGCTGAAGCACAGATTTACCGCAGCTAAGCACTGTGAAGCACATACCATGAATGAAACAAGATATTATACACTCATTATGTACTAATATCTGTCCGTAAAGATCAGCACAAAATAACAAAACGCTTTGATGTAATATGGAACATCACATTCAGTCATGCTGTGTTTGTGAGTAATGAAGGCATGTGCAATGACTAAACATTTTCGCACTTAAAAAGACCGGTATTGTATGGCCTCATTTCGGCAATGCACAGACTTGTATGTGCACTGTGTACAGGCTGTCTTTCTCAGCTCTTTGATGATGATGATGATTTGTGGGGTTTAACGTCCCAAAACCAGTTCTGATTATGAGAGACGCCGTAGTGGAGATCTCCGGAAATTTAGACCACCTGGGGTTCTTTAACGTGCACTGACATCGCACAGCACACGGGCCTCAACATTTCGCCTCCATCGAAATGCAGCCGCCGCGGCCGGGATTCGATCCCGCGACCTTCGGATCAGCAGCCGAGTGCCATAACCACTAGACCACCGTGGCGGGGCCTCAGCTCTTTGAGGACATGCTGGTTTGGAACATGCAAAGAGGATGATATCCTACAAGATGTACCATCCGTGGCACCCATGAAGACTTGCAATAGCCTCACTGGCAGCTCACGGAAAAAGCTACGCACAGTAATGGACGTTGCACATATGGGCATGTGGCCAGTACAAGTGAGAAAAAATGGCATCCACTCATTCAATGCATTTAAGTGTCTCGATCAGTGCGTGTGAGCAATTTAATGTCACAGCATCCCTTTAGTGATGCAGAATAGCCTGTCCACAGATGCAGCTGGTCTTTTGACGACAAAAATAGACACTGATGTGAACAAGTAGGGCAATTTTCGGGGCACACTGGAAGCGCAAGGGACAAAGCAAAGGTAGCAGGACCTGTTCAACAACAAAAGTGAACACTGGAGAAAGGTATCTGGTGAAGTAGTCTTAGTTGTGGCACTGTTCCACAACACGATGAATGTGGCCGTGACGTCAAGAACTTGGTTGGACGAGAACAGAGAAGCACCAAAGGGCACCACCACGGTTTTTCAAATGGCAGCCTTGGACTTATCAATGGCAGGTGTGAGGCGTGCGTAGCCAGGCCATGGCATAGCACTCCGGACCATGATTGAGCCACGCCGTGGGCCGTCCCTTGGACAGAAAGTTAAAGGTGGAGGCAGCGAGGTTTGATGGAAGCCAGTACCACGCAGCAACTGGTTCTTGGGCATCAGCGTGTTCCATTTGAGTGTCAGCCTGCATGGTTCAGAATGGAATTGGGAGTCGAGTTTGGTGCATGGGATGGCTGCGGCCACGGCACGTTTCTCGACAAAAGCACAAATAGCAAGCGTAAGGCAAACACTTCATGCTGCCTCTTTATTCAATACATCTCAATAACGTGAGAGTACAGGATCTCCTGCTGTACATACCAGAAGGCAGCACACATGGAGCCACCAGTCACCTCGGCTCACCCAGTCTTTGCACATCATTGTGACAACCTTCATGATAGTGCACGTGATCCATCTGTGTGCTTGGCCATGCATACGGTCATATGCAGCCATTTGTCAAGCTGTTTATCTCACTTGTATCTGCTGCAGCGGGTGCGTTAGGATCTTCTTGCATTTTACGCGCAGCCTTGCCAAAAATCGGCCTGTAATGTCCCTGTAATTTCGATTCAATAACTATTTCACTGGTGTGCCACACACTAGCGAGGCCTCACTTGGTGCCAACACAGGTTCCTGTCCGACATGTTCACGAACTTATAGCCAGGAGAGCTAATTGAGACCTCATACTTTTATATCCAAGTTTGTTTGACACACTTAATGTCTAACTGTTTGTCACGTCGACTTCGTTTTGGACAACCATGCATAAACCCAGAAGTCGGAGGAAGTTTAATGAAAGCAGTGCGAATCTAGGAGACAATCTATATGTTGGCTTTTCAAAATGAAATTCCTCCTTTATTTTTTTTTCGGAGCATATTTCATCTCAGTTTTATATCAAATGCATAAGTCAAAGCTTGTTCTAACAAGTTCGATATGAAATGTAAATCGCTCTTTTATAACCAATAATTCATTATATCCGAAATCATTATAATGAGGTTCGACCTCCCATTTTAAAGGGACAAAGCTAACTCCTAAAGTGAAAAACAACTTTTCTCATATTACTAGTTAGCCTTCACAGTACCAAAACACGAATTGTGCAAGAATAACTCCGGTAATCCAGGAAATGTGCAAAATGGTAACACGGGTGGTGGCGCCGCTTTGAAGTTCCAGCACTAAAACTCATGACGTCACAGACATTGAACGTCGTCTGCTAAGGCCTACGTAACTGTTCATCGGTAAGAAAGATGTACATTGTGTTCAAGGAAGCCAGAGACTTAATGCAAGGAGTTTCATAACATTTGATGGAGCGAATTTGGTGAGCATACAAAGAGAAAAAAAGAGGAATCGGCCTTCTGACATCATTGGGTTCCAAAGCTCCGCCGTGAATTTCAGAACTAAAAACTTTGACATCCATTTTCTGTTTATAATATTCAACATAAAATGTTGAGATTAACGACATTCGAGTTCCTAAAATATAGTTATCATTCTAAACCACTTCACCTTTTCACTTTAGTGTCCAGGTGGTGCTTGTTATTTAAAGAAATAACAAGCACCACCTGAGTTTACCAACAGGCAAACTTCTAGCATGGTGTGATACTTATAGGCTAGTGCAAGTCTTGTTACATTTCATGCCTACAGTATGTTGCTTACAGCCCTCCGAGTGCTTATAGTAATTGTGCTGTTTATGCAGACCGGCTGGGAAAGCGGCACAGTGGCCCCTCGCGTCAAAAGGGTCCGAAGAAGCATTTCCGTCGCGAGCTCAAAACTAAAGAAGAGATACTCAAGACACGGAAACGCAAGGCTCGGCTCAACTATCACGTTAAGAAGAAACACATGGAGCGGGCTGCCAAAAAGCGCAAGACGTAAGGGAGGGTGCAGGGTGTATAGAGCAATAAATTTTGCACGCAATGTATGTGTCCTGTGCAAATTGATGCATGGCTTAAGTTGGGGGAGGGGCTCAGGTGTTTACATATTCATTGAAAATGAGACAGCAATGCGGCCACATTATGCAATTCTTTAGAGTGCAGCATATCTGTTGGAAGAGTCTCGAGTTACACGCGAGTGCTGCTCTAGAATTAAGGATCATATTCCGACAGTGATTTTGCCATTGCTCTGTAGCTGCATAAATTGGCAGATTACCGAGTAGGTATGACAGGAGAACCTAATCATGTAAATGAAATACACCGAAGAATAAGCATGCATGAGATGGCACACATACGGGAGACACTCCCAACTCGTGAATGGAAACTTACCATTGTCACTCAAGCAGAAATTATATAATTACTGTATTTTTCCAGTACTGACATGTGGAGCAGAAACTTGAAGAATTACAAAGAAGCTAGAAATGAAAAGAACCACGCAGCAGGCGATGGAACGAAAAATGATAGGCATTACTACAAGAGATGGGAAGAGAGCCGAATGGGTTAGGGAACAGACAGGGGTAGCCGACATAATAGTCGAAGAAAAAATGGACATGGGCAGGTCACGTGATGACAAGGCTAGACAACCAATAGACATTTAGGACGATGGAATGGATACCAAGAGAGGGTAAGCGCAGCCGTGAACGACAGAGAGTAAGATGGGGGGAAGAAATTAAGAAATTCGCAGGTATCAAATGGAATCTGCTCTCACAGGACAGGAAAGGATGGAGAGCATTGGGAGAGGCCTTCATCCTGCAGTGGACATAAGATGGGCTGATGATGATGATGATGCATTGAGCAGCGAGCTGTTTGGTAAATATATGAATGTACTAGTTAAAGAATATGTTTGCCAAGGGGTCCCTCCGAAAGTTTTGAGCGGTGGACATTTCGCGAATGGGAGGAAGAATGGGGGAGTGGCCAAGTGGTTCAAGGTGGTACGTTATGCAACATGGAAGTGACCAACAGAAGCTATTAATTAAAAAATGGGTTATGAACGCTTCTGTTCGTGCCTTTCCGGCTGCTGCTACAAGCAGGTGTCGCCTGCACTGCAAAGGAATCGATTCCGATATTCTCACATTAGAATCGGGAACGAAGGTGCCCGTATTCAAACGCTCAAAGTTGAGTTGGTGTTCTTTTAGGTCACAAGGCCACCTGTCCAGGCTTCCTTTTAGCATTTCCAAAGGAGTCTCCTCAGTCTTGGAAGCCGTACGCCAAAGACACGCACCGTTTGTCAACAGTCTTGTTTCTGTAAATCCAGCAGGTGGTATATAATGGCAGCGTTTCAGCTTCACTGTCGCCAATCTGTATCCAAAGTTCTTTTGTGATAGACTGAAGTTGGAACCATAATAAATAATATACAGTTCGTTATCCACCAGCTGAATTTTGTCAGACTCGACTTTTTAAAAAATTGTGAGAAGATGCTTAGAACTTTCTAAAAATATGTCAGGGCGGAAGCCTATTTGAACCTTATCTGTTTATCTTCTTGTAAGCCCGAAGTTCACCCAGCGACATACAAAATGCGTGCCGCGAGCTTGGGGTCACCTTTTCCAGAACGTTCAATGGGTCCCCAGCATTGCCACCGTGCTTGCCTTCAATGTCCTTACTGCGCTGCTGCTGACATCCCCTCTACCCGTCCACAGCTAATGGCATCACTTGGTGAATGGCAGAGGAAGATCGAGCTGCCGCGAGTGCAGAGGAACGTGATGCGACGATCTTAACCCACTCGTGCATTGAACGTCGCCCGTCGGCCCTCGCTGCAACTGAGCTGCACAGCCAGGCAGTGGCATAAAGGAAGATTTTAATTCAGACTACAGCGCCTCGAGGCACACTATCACTCCCCTCAAACAATTTTATTTTGTTCTCTTGAGGCCAATTCATTTTTCAATTTTTTAACTCTGTGCACTTACAGTGTTTACTTGACTTCTAGTAGCACATTCTCCTGCACCCTACAATGTGTGCTCTTGTTTTAGTTAACTGTTAGTGTATGAAAGACATTCTGGCTAGTTCAAATTTATTGAGATTTAATGAGATTTCATTTGTATGCACATTCACAATCGTTAACTGCTTGTCGCCTCCTAGCCAACATGTCAATGTACTTGATTGGAGCACACAGGCTAACAGTAGAGATATTTTTTAAACCAGTTTTCTGTATCGATTGATTGAATAAGCATAGATTTTGCAGATGCTGGCTGGTAACCGGGCGAACAACTTGCACGGCTCTGGCACAGCATGGAAAAAGTTCTGGTTCCAGCGCCTCGAGTCACGCGAGCCTCTCCCTTAATTTGCAGTGGCTGGCTCGTAACCTAGCAAATCATTCGCGCTGCTCGAGCCATGCAAGCAATTTTTATGTACCTCACTATACAAGTATATATAAAAGCAACCTTGATATGATAGATCTAAATTTTCAAACTAGGTGATAGCTGTCGATCATTAAGCAAACCATGTGGATACCTTCGAATGGATGGTTATACAGGGTGTCAGTTTCTCTCAATCATACCGGATTTACTGGGCGCGTTACGGAGGATGGAGGAGCAGTCTCCCATTTCCTTCTGGATTTGCCAGTGAGCCTGTGCTGCTGCCCTCCAGCATGGCCGCTACAGCCACACACGTTTTATTCCAGTACGCAACACTCTAATGAAAGGGGGGGGAGGGGGGGTTAGTGTCTCACACTGTCAGCTTGATCAAATTCCTTCTCTTGCAAAATGTGAGCTTGCCATTTCAATATCAAGAATGCTATTACGCCGATACCACGCACGCCATTAATGAGGTATGTACCGAGCACACGCACAGAGGAAGCTAGAAAAGGCACACGAAATAAACAGGTATTGTCGACATTTATCAAAATGATCACAGAGGTATGCCTTTGTGTGTGTGTGTGTGTGTGTGTGTGAACAGTCGCAATCTTTAGGGCATGCTGTCACACTACATAGAAATGTGTGTCATTATATACTTGGTCTGCATCCAGCAGTTTCAGCATTGCTTTGCAGTTAAGAGGAAAGAACAAGTGTTCAAGACAGGAAATGCAGGCAAGCCATTGCTACACATAAAAGACATAAATGGTGCTTTTGGGAAGTCTATCTGGTTGCGTTATGGGCGCGCTTCTGGCGCTTCCCGCTCAACAACCGCGCGTATGGTTCTCAGCATGACTCAGCACATGTAAATTCTTCATAGGAAAGAAGCGAGCGCAGTTTTCAAGGGACGGATGCAAGCAGGTTATTGTTGAGTGGTGGCGAGGCACCACGTTTTATGAAATTCTTGTTCCTAAGGGAACAACTCAAGCCACAAAGGACGCAAGCATAAATGAAGAAACCTCCGTTACGTCGCATCTCTTGAAGCTTGACGTCAGGTCTCCCCTACACCAGGCAAGGAAAGTTTGGGAGAGCAGCCCTCGCTATCCGAGCAGTGTAGAAGAAAGTGCGGCGGCAGTTGCATGCTCTTCAAAGCACTACTGGGGTGCCCTGGTCACGCTGTCATCTTGTGCAACGTTGATATTTCATGCGGGTGGTCTCTGCCACAGGTCTGCGCAAGCATCATACAAGCAAGGTCGCCTGCTTGCTTTGCTCTTCGTGGCAATGGTTAGTGCCGAGCGGTGAGGCAGGACCTCTGCCCCAACTTAAAGAAATGCGACATTACGACCTCTACCAAGCCGCTTCCTTCCTTCGAGATCATCCTCCAGCCCAATTGCGCATGCACCACTGCAAAGAGCAAAGCGTGCAAGCGACCTCACTCGCACATGCGGTGCTTGCGTAGACGAGCTGCATGGGACGACTGCAATAACGGCGTGACCAAGAAATCCCAGCCATTGCGAAACCATGAGACTTCCGGCACACTGTTACGCAGCTCGCATAGTGATGGCTTGCTTTCCTCCATGGGTGCTATTGTACTTTCGGAGTGCAAGTACCGAGTGTGTGACCTAGCCCCTTTGGCAACAGTCATAAGTTCCGTGGTTTTAAACCCTAAAACCAGGATATTTATGAGATGCTGCGGTGGAGGGCTCCAAAAATTATGACCGCCTGGTCTTCTTTTTTTTTTGTGCACTTGCATTGCACAGTACACAGGCCTCAGCATTCCGCCTCCATCAAAATACGGCTGCAGCAGCTGAGATTTGATCCTGAAACCTTTAGATCAGCAGCAGAGTGCCACAGCCACTACACCATCGTGGCGGTGCAACAGCAGAAATCCCGTCACGCTACAGAATGGTGACAACAGCTGTGTGCGTGGAAATAGCAACTTTATTCGTTTAATTTCAATTATAAATACACACACATACAGAGTGTACACGCACACACACACACACACCAGAGCGCCTGCAGGTAAACAGCTTTGTACATCAGTGTGACTTTCCTCTCCCCCCTCCCCACCACCTATCTGCTGTCACAGCAGATGGCCAAAGGAAAAGGGGAGGGGGGGGAGGCATCACAGTAGATTGGCAGTTGTCTTCCCTTTAGTACATGATTCAAATAAGCCACAGCTGTACAGGAATACAAACAAGATCAGATTATACAACAGATATATCCATACGCCCTTCATATGTTGGAGGTCACAGACGTCTCGCACCCTCTGTAAGGGCGCTGCTTTCCCAGCCAGGGTAGTTCACAGTCTCTTTGCCTTGAGGTACAATGCACAAGTGCTTCTCGGCAAAGGCCACAGCTATCAGAGTGCACAAGTTACCACCCTTAGCTCAAGGCCCTGTCCAGGTCCACACCGTACCATTGAAAGACAAACATACATGGGTAACATATTGACAGGTGCCAAACTACATTAAGAATTTAATTCCTTCAGTTTGTTTTTGTTTTCCTGCGCAAGCCAGAAATTTGCCAGTTCCCAATTATTCACATGAGCGCAAAATCTCTCGGCCAAGAATTCCTAGGAACATGCGCATCCAAAGGCAGGTGTCCGCACAGTTTGATCCTGCAGATCTTGTGTTTCTGCATGAGTTACATTCATTTACATTCATTACTGGTAATGTGCCTCATGACATGAGAGCTCCTGGCAAAGAGGATACCATATAATAGTAGAGGAGGAAGTTTTACAAGTTGCAAAGGCAGTTTTCTGCAGCCAAGGTAAGCAGCTCGCAATTCAATCTTAATAACTGACATATGCAATTACAGTTAACTGTGCATTGCTGCACAGTTAACTGTGCAGCAATGCAGAGCTTTGTCATGAAACCCACACGCCATAGTTATCCTAATGCGAGAGCACACTAGGGGATTGTACCCAGGAGGCTGCCAGAAAAACGTGGTGCCACCAACCTAACCTTTCAACTAATATAATATGCCCAAGCCACACCAGTAAAACAAATGCCAGTGGCTCTCATGCGATGCTGCAAGCCCCATAGCCACCACATATAGCAATCAGCTGTAACAGCCACCGTGGAGCTGCAGAGCAAACGCTTGGTCAAAATGCTTGGCGTGCACAACTTCTTGTGTCGAAAGGAGCCCCCAATGTATCCCTTTCAACTGCAACATGACACTTGAAGCCAGTTGCATGCATGACAAAATAATTGGCGACGTGAATGCGACAGCAATAGCAACGCCAGCAGTGTGTAAATACAACCAAGCTCGGCCAGAAATGAAAGTGTCTACTGTATTTACGCTAATGCAAGTCGACCTATTTTGATGAAATTTGAAAACCAAAGTTAAGGGGTTCACTTACAATCGAAAGTGGAACATGTGCTTAAGTTTTCCCTTTTGATTGGCAATTTTAAGGGAGGGGGTTCGCCCTACATTCGTGTCTGCTTACAACTGTGTAAATACAATAAACGCAGCTTCAATGCCCAGTTTCCAAAAAAAAAAGCAAACTGAAGCATATTGCCAGTAATAGATGCAGGAAGTGTTGGTTTGTGCCATCTACCTACATCATGCCACTTGCATGAAACAAAATTACCACACAGTCACCTCGTTATGGCGCCACAATAAGTTGCAGCCGAAAAGCCAGAAAAGTAAGCAGCATGCATCAAAGTGAGAGCTGTTGTATGTGATGGCAAGCTTCCTGCCAATTCCCAAACACTGCAAACGAGCGTCACCCCACATGACCCCTCACAAAAATATGCCAAACTCCCTGAATGTGACCGGACACATTCAATCTTAAAAGCGTCAAAATTATGGCACTTTATGGCACAGACGGCCCTGCAACAAACTACTCAACGACCCGAGCAAGACGAGCAGTCTAGAGCAAAGCATAATGGGACACCAAAGTAGCAGAAAGACCTAGTCACACTCCGAATCAGTAAACTGTGGGATAATAAACGTCCACGACACACAAAGCATCTCTGATAGTGAGCACACTTTTGCCATTAACGCTACAGTGCGGGCATTGGCAAACATCAACGTAAGCCTCGGGCTCACTTTGCAGCTGCTATACACACTTTAAACTTGCAGTGGTGGCAATACACGAAGACGCATTGAGCACTTGAGCACAAGCAGCACACAACTAGACACCACTCAAGACTGGTTACCTACAGACTGGCCACAGTCCAAGCTCTCCTTGCCTTGGAGAGAAACATTAAATTATGTGCAAGGAACTGGGAACCAATGGAATACAGGAAGTAAAAATACGATAGCAAGCAACTTGGCCACTAAAACTGGCCACAGAAAGATGGCAGGGAACTTTATCACCCAAGAGGGCAGAAGAAGACAGAAGTGTTTTAGAGTGAATGAAGAGGAACTACATGGCGCAAGAAGCAATAAAGAGGACAGCGCTGCTGACATATGCAAGCCCAAAATACACCGCCGACAAGCATCAGCCGTGTGTCAATGCGGGCCGATCGCAGAAAACAAAAGCGGCTCCAGCAAGGT
Source organism: Hyalomma asiaticum (assembly GCA_013339685.2). NCBI lineage: Eukaryota > Metazoa > Arthropoda > Arachnida > Ixodida > Ixodidae > Hyalomma > Hyalomma asiaticum. The sequence goes on along the minus strand of CM023483.1, from coordinate 108,172,481 downwards.
CAATTTGGCTGCGATGATTACGCAAGCACTGGAAGCACTGAACAACAAATCTTTCTTTTATACACTGTACAAAACAACCGGCATATTTTACCACCAGAACTTTTTCTCTTTAACCAAGAAATGAAAATAAGAGAAACCTGTGTGCAGTACACCTGCGAAGGGGGCAACGCACTAGAACCACTGTTCTTGTGGCAAGATACATGCAACACGCACTGCAGTCAGCACCACGGGGTGACAACCGTGGCACACACACTACACCTCAAGTCAATACACTTGAATACACCTCCGTTAACAGAGTTTTCCAACAAATTTCTACACGCTGGGTGACAACACTACGTTCGGAACACATTCATGGCTATGTGAACGGCAAATTTTTAAAATCACCACTCTCGCCTATGTTGTGGGGGATGTGATGCACAAGGAAGTTGACAGGGAGCACTTCCACTCGCAGGACTCTCTCTGTGACTGCCCAGATGACACTGCCTAGACACGTCCGCAACTGTCTGGCGAAGTCACCTACCGCAGCCAAAGTGCAAGAAACTGCTTGGGATCCATTTTGACACTGAATAAAAAGCCAGATGATTGCGGAACAAAGCTTGCAATTGTTGTGGCCACAGTGGGAAGTGTAAGAGCAAACACCTTGGCACAGATGTCTTCAACCAACTGCTAAAGCTGTGAAGAAAAGGCGGCTAAACCATGCAAGGGAACATTTAGAACTGGCACAACAAATGGTTGGCGCACCTTCGCGTACACCGCAGAAGTGGATCGTCACTCGTTCAACACTGGCAGCATCAGCGATTTTCGCGCAGTTCTTCTTTCCTCCAATGCACTTTGTCTTAAACACGAGTGTGTGAGGTTCAACGCACATTTAGCACCAATTAGAGGACTTGCCAGCTGTTTGCCCGAACGGTACGCTGGCATGATCCTACATAAGGGATACCTCTTCGCACGAGTCATTCCTGTAGCACTCTGCCCGTCTGCTTTAGCAGCGATGGCTCCCCTGGCAACACATGTTCTTTGTTCAGCCCTACAACGCTCAGGAAGCAACAGAACAGAACTGTCTGTCTTGCCATTTTCTTCAGGCTACGACTGTCCTTGATCAAGGTTGGAGAGACTAGGCATGTATGACAACAGTTTGCGTGAGCCACCACTACATGCAACATCGAAATGCCCTGCCAGCTGCCTTTGCAGTGTTGTCACAGAATCTCACAGCCAACAGTCGTCTTCATCCGCAAATGTATGGTATTCCATTTTTACTCTCAAGTGGTGTGGGGTACTGTTCAGACACATGGATCATAACCGACTGCAGACAATGAGTGGCACTCCACATAACTTCCGAGCAGTTGCTTGTGCTCGACTCAAGTCTGCAAAGAAGGCGTGGATGCTTGTTGTTCTTCAAGTCAAGTGGAACACAGCGGCTTCCGCCGGCTGGGGACTAACAGGTCAGGTAGACGTGTCCGACTCAATCCTGCGACAATATATGCATCCATCCAACCAGCATAGAAAGTGTTCCACTTGTCAGCCATAACCTGCTCACCACCATCCAGCTGATTCCATGCGAGTGACAAACGGAAATGTTCATTCTAAAGACCCCGCTTGCTACAGTGCAATGGGAAAGCAATCATGTGCAAGCAGTGGGTGCTGACCGGCAGTTTCGCTGCTCATGGCCCACTATCGGACCCTTCACACTTCAGAAGTGGCTTGCCGTGCAATGAAGCCGTGGCCTGGTGGTCGATAGGGTTGCTGGCACGCTGCCCGCTGTCGGGTGCGCTGGCCACAGCTTGCAACGCACCGTTAGGACACAAAGTGATGCTCCCACTGCAGCATCTGCCACCTGTTCCTCTCCCTCACTCGATCTGCACTTTGGTAACACTGGCAGTGTCGAGGCATTCGCAGTGCGGCGGCGACTGCTGCTGCGGAGTGGAGGCCAGGGCATTGGGGCAGCAGGGGCGATGAGTGATGCGGCACTGCCGACAGTAGTCGGGCTCTTCTGAGGGGTCGACGTGCACTTCCACGGGAGCTGCCAGGGTGCCTTCCCTGTACGGTCGGGAGTGGAGGGGAAGGGACAGAGAAGCCCAGAGGAGAGTGCGAAGGAGAAGGGAAGATCAGGAAGAGTCATGTGGAGGAACGGGAATCGTGAAAGATGAATGTGAAGGAGGAGGAGGTAGTGGCGAAAGAGAGTGAGGATGCAGGGAAAAGGTTTAAAATGGAGGACGAAGGAGGCCAGTGGGTTGAGACGACAGGAATGAAAGAGAAAAGAGTTCACGTCACATTGGACAGGGAAGAGAACCAAAAACATACAGGAAAACGAGAATGGCCATTTGAGGTAAAGGACAGCAAGGATGCGGCAGCCAAGGAGGAAGAAAGAGGTGGGGTTTGAAAGGAGGGAGGAGAGACAGAGATGGGAAGAATGTGTAGAAAAAAAGAAAAGATATACACACGTTATACACTTTTCTTCCGTTGATAAGAAAAAAAAAATAAAGTTTGAGAATTACTTCATGCAACTCACTCAAGCAGTCAGAGTCTAATTCAGCAACATTTTAGAACAATATACAGTTAAACCTCAATGCAATGAACTTCAATTTAACGAAATCCCCGATGTTACGAAGTAGTTTAGTTTCTGTTATTTGTGCCCATAGAACACCATGTATATTTAGCCTCCATATATTGAAGTAAATTTTGCCGGACTTTCAATAGAACGAAATTTCATTGATGGCTCAAAGCTAACTCAAAGCTAGCCTAGTGCTTGCTTCGTTGCTGTCACCGTGTGGCTGGCCTTTGATTTCCACTTCGCTTTTCATTATCGTGCACGGCGCTTTCTGAAGTCTCCTCCTCGATACAATCTCTTGTCGCGCCTTCACGTGATAAGCGCTCTGCACCTGCAAGACCGTATCACGGTAGGGACGCTATACGTGTTCGGCTGTTCCATGCGCTGACGCATTACGTAAAGGCTGATTGATATACTAAGGCACTTTGCGGGCTCTGCGAGGGACGAAGAGGCTATGCAGTCGCTGTGGGCTTATGAACAGCGCATAACGCCGTTGTTGATGGCCAAGAAGACCCCCCCCCCCCCCTCCCACCCAAAAGTGGCCGATTACTTCAACCGTAAATAAACGTTTTTCCGCACGTGACATGCAACGAATTTTGTATTTGCATGCTAAGAGACAAATTTTGACGCAACAAAATTTCAGTGTACTCAAGTGCCAATTTTACCGACTTCGTTATATTGAGGTTGAACTGTACACTCAAATATGCTCTCACATGAGAAGCATGCGCACTTGAGCTTGTTGGTACTCCTCCATAGTATAATAACAGTGCGAAAACAATGAGGACATAACAGATCAGCGCTAGTCCCGTCATCTGTCACGTCCTCGTTTTCGCGCTGTTTTATACTATGCTCTCACAGTTTGTTTTTTTTTTTTTACTATCACACTGTTGTGTACCTGCAAATGTTTATGCCTGGAAACTTCATCAAAGAATTTTCATGTGTCAACTGACGTGGTCAAACAGCGCACCTGTATCCAACTATGGAACCAGCAAGAGCACGAGTGCTTGCCGCGTCATCCGCTAGGCCAGACATGTTGGCCGAGCGCTCGCTGAGGCTGACCGTCGCAGAGGCAGTCTCGCTGTGGCTGCTCAGGCTGAAGCGCTTGTTGGACGACACCTCTGCCTGGACCTCCAGCCTGAAAGCAGGCGTCACAGAGAGGGCAACGGTGAGGTAAAACCGAAGGAAAAGTCAACTTGAGAGAGATGCGTTGAAGCCAGAGGGTGGGGCACCGGTACGGACACGCAGGCCTCAACTATTACAATGATAAACAGTGCCAGTAGTGCTGTTGCAAGCCTCGCACCTGTGCTGTGTAAGCACAAGAAGAGACTAAATGTGCGTTTATAGCCTAACATAATCTGCATGTGCAAATAAATGAGCATGCATATGCTGCAATACATAGACAAAAACAGTGTGTCCATAGTTTGATGCACTGGCGCAGTGAACACAGCCAGCATACGCCAATGTGCCCAGATGTGACTACGTCAAGATCGCTTTTTCTCTATCCGCTCACTCATCGCACCGCCTACGCCGGCCCACAAGGCATTGCACAGAGAAGCAGCTGCCAAGAGACAAGGCGTCCATGCTGATTCCCAAATGGTTGCAAAGCGGCGTGTAGGTTTGAAACAGTTCTGTGCATGCTCCAGATGAAGCAGACGGTGACCATGTGCACTGGACTACAGACAAAGCAGAATTTCGACGGGCACCACAGGCTGCACCTGCCGGGTGCCGGGACTGAATGCAACCAACACTCACCCGTGTATCAAGAGCATCAGATTACAAATGCATCTTAGTGGCAAAGTGTTAAGACTTGCGAAAATGCGCCAAGCATCTCTACACAACAGCTTGCACACTGGAAATCTTCAGTGCTGTGGAAAACACGCCAAGCACCAGAATATGCTTGCTTGCCATCTGGCATTCATGGAGGTGTTCTAGTTTGGCTTACTGGACATGCTCCTGTAACGTAGTAGAGGATTGGGCTCGAGCACTGAAGGCCCGGACATCTAATCCACCCATTGGAGTATTTTTATCTATGTTTACTCATTTACTTACTCTTGCCACCCTTCCTGTCCAGCCCCTATTCGCAGCTGTGCACACACCGACCAGGTTCAGGTTGATTCAATGGAAGATTTTTACAGGCTGACAATCCTATTGCTAACGCAGTAAAGAACAGAGTTTAGGAACCAGCCGGGCATGACAGCACAGTGAAGACAAAACACACAAGACACAGATGCAGATGCAGCGTTGTGTTCATGTTGAAATACTTGTTTTTTGCCTTGACTTGTACACACATGCAAAACAGAGTAAAAGCTTGTTAATTCAAATTTCACAGTGTGAACTCAAATTTCACAGTGAGGCATCCGAAGTTCAGGAAATTCAAACTCATGAAATTGACAAAATGAAGGCAATATTAATTACATAAGGTGTGGAAGCACCTCTGCAACAATCGCTGTAGAAATTCATTATCATTTTTCTGTTGTTTCTTGAGAAGTGATTGCGATCACTCTTATTGTTATCTTTCTTCTTATATTTCCTATCTTTTCCATGTATGAAAGACACATATACAAGAGATGTACTTTTTTGTTGATTTGATATCAGTTATTCACAAGCTAAGTGAAAGGGTGCTTCGATTTCTACCTGTATGCTAGCATCAAACTATCGCAGTGCGAGACTGCACTCGAAACGCATTTCTAGTCATGCATGTCACTGTTGCCACTTGTGGTTGCTGCCCATTTCATGCGAGTTCATCCAATGTGCCTGCAATCATTCATGAATTGCCCATGATGAACAGAACTGCAATTTTATTCATATGACAAACACAAACTATCATCAAAATTTGATGCCAGCGGTGTCAATGGTAGAGGGGAGCTGCAACACCAAAGTAATCCAGAGGACACCCGTTAAGGTATTTACTGCATCACAAATCACCTGCCACAAAGAACTTTTCAAATCTTTTAGATAGCAGCGGAGTTACAGCGTCAATTTTGAGGGGAATTCTACCATCCAAGCGTGTTCACTCTCCTATAATCAAAACGAGTGCATTGAAAGCTACACAGAGGCGGGTGTAAAAGGGGCAAGAAGTTACTCCAGTGCGTGTTATGACCTTGAACATTTCCCCTTTTTCTCTGAATGTATTTCGCTTTCACAGTCACGACAAGCTTATGACCAAAGTCACTGTGGAAATGTGGCGGCACCCCACGGCAACCGCAGCAATGTGCATGGAACTCAGCCAATGGCTAGTTCCAATTATTTCATAGTCCCCGCAAATTATGAGACAACAACTAACGATAACGACTTTCAAGACTGGCAACACACAAATGATGACATGAGGCCCACCCCAATGTTGAAGGCTATGCTTTTTGCCAAATGCTAGCGTGAGCACACCCACTGAAATGCACACATGGTGTTGATGCAAGTAAACGCTGCCAGTGTGGACTACTGTCTAAGCTACAGCCACTTTGTAGCCATCTCATTTGGTGCTTTTGCCTGTCACTCTTTTTCAGAAATGTTGCTGCTACATTTTACGACCTAAACTTGGTGCAGCAGACAGGTTAGCCCACTGGCAAGCATTGTGCATCCTGCCAAAGCAATGCAACAACAGGGCGTTTTTGAAACCATCGCGCACGTAATGGAACCAGAACACGTTAGAATGCACTTGAAATGTGATCAACACATGTGAGTAAGGAGGAGTGCACTTGAGGACTGGTGTGGTCAAAGATCGATATATCAAACATGGCGGCCCACAGGTGCTTGATATACATGCGCGTTCGCCCTATATTTATGCATTGAACTTTGAAGGGGATTTTTCAACTGTTCAATATAGCCAATAATTCTATACATCCGAGTTTGATATATCCAGGATTGACTGTAGCAATAACAGAATAAGTACATGCTTGCAAAAGGAACAGTGCACAAAAAAGCACTGCATGGATCTACTCGTGGGTCATCCATCTTTTAAAGAATAGTGTTCTTTAAGATGTCACTACGGAATGCCTCAATCTGTGTCTCAATCTCGCCTCCAGAGAAAAAATTGTGCCCGTTACCATTCGCAAAGATTTCTCCCCCAAACCGCACTTAAGGAATTGGCAGAGTGCCGCATATATATATATATGACTAAGTCGACCTGAATGTCGGTCGACCCCCCCTTCAAATGTCAATTCAAAAATAAAGGGGGAGATAAAAAAAAAAAGGAAAGAAAGAAAAACCCCAACTGGCGGTACAGTTTCAGTTTCAAAAGTAAGTGAACTCCCCAACTTTGGATTCCAAATCTCAACAAAATGGGTCGGCTTACAGTCGCGTAAATACAGCAGCTGCACACTTGTGAGTGAATGACATCTGAAGCTTGTCAATATAATGCTTAAACTTAGATACTTCAATCTCTGTGCTGAGGATGACATCTGAAGCGTGTCAATATAATGCTTAAACTTAGATACTTCAATCTCTGTGCTGAGGATCTCACCGGTGTGAATGGGCACTGGCCGAGGCAATGCTCCCTGTGAGTGAGTGGCCAGCGATTGCCGTGTTGGATGCACCCGCGACAGTGTCCAGGTGTGAACCGAGGCTGGGGCTGCCCCCTGACATCCCCAGGGAGGCCGCCTCACCGATGCTGGCTGGTGCGATGCCTCCAGCCGTGTCCACGCTAGCGCCATCAGCAGCAACCCCAACGGACCCACTGCCCCCGCTGACTCCGCCTATGCCGTCGCCCTCCTCGTCAAACTCTATGCGGACTCCAGACGCCGAAGTGGTGACACCGCAGCCTCCGGAACGGCACAGGGACACCGGCACCACCCCGTAGATGTAGGCCAACAGGATTGGAACACCGATGCCTGCGAGGGGAAAGGGGTTGGCAGCATGGGTCACAGAAGGTCCAGACCACAAATCACTCGATGAAACATGTTAGAAATGTGTCTGAGTTCTCTGCAGCACTGGCTAATAACACACACACAGCACTCAACAAGCTTCATAAATTGAGCCGTCATGTGGAATTTGTTGTGAACAACACGCCTCTAAAACCACAAATCATTCGATGAAACATGTTAGAAATGCGCATGAGTTCTCTGCAGTATTGGCTAATAAAACGGACACAGCCCTCGACAAGCCTCCAGAAACTGAGCCAGCATGTGGAACTTGTTGTGAACAACACACCTCTTCAATGATTGCGCAGCAGCCATGAGGGTACTGTTGAAGCGCAAATTGAGAACTTTACACATAAAGGTGACGATTTGTGTGGTTTAACATCAAAAAACAACGACGTGATTATGAGAGACACCATAGCGGAGGGCTCTGGAAATTTCGACCACCTGGGGTCCTTTCACGTGCACCGACATCGCACAGTACACGGGCCTCAACATTTCGCCTCTGCCGCAACGCAGACGCCACGGGCGGGGTTTGATCCCGCGTCCTTCGGATCAGCAGCCGAGTGCCATAGCCACTAGAACACCGTGGTTGAGCTTACAGAGAAAGGTGAACAAGACAGGACGAGCATTCCCTTCAAACTAACATTAATTCTTGGAAATCCACCAGCTTTCACTTTTCAATAGTTTTTCTATGCTGCAACAAAAATGACAAGGTTGGACTTGGTCACTCGTTTATCTTAAGCTGATTTTCAGTTTTCGACAATCTTACAACAGAATGAAAAGCACAGAATTTTTCTTTAGCCGTGAAACAGAATTTTGAATATTCCTAGGATATGTACTTATGACAAATCAGGGTCATCATCTTGCACCCAAAGATACCAAGTGCATCAGCATTTGTTGAGACTTATACCTGAGCATGATGGCAGATGTTACCACCAGAATTCGAACATGTGGCCCCCCATTTCTCAGAATCGGGTTACCACAGCCACCTTCCTCACCGCGGTGGTCGCATTTTCGATGGAGGAAAAAATGCTAGATGCCCTTGGACTGTGCATTGTGAGTACACGTACATGTTAGACATATGGGTAATGACAGTGCTGCATGATTAGTAATGCAGCAGAGACTACTTATAACGCAGTCGGTTATAGTGAAGGACGGGCTATAATGTGGTTTTTTCTGAGCCCCGTTTACCCTCCCATAGAACTTCATGTATATGCATGCCACTTAATGTATACGCATGCCGCTTATTTAAGTCCGCAGCAGCGCGGCCGTGGACTTAAATCCTTGAAATATCCAGATTTTTTCCTTAACCCCAGGTGGTCAAAGTTTACAGAGCCTTCCACTATCAGGCCGAATTCGGCATTTGCTGATGACATGACCCAGGATCCTAATCGATTTGCTGGTGAAACACGTCAAAACTTCATCCAAGCATTGAAAGAACTGAGAAAAACGAATAAAGAATGACAATGTCGCCCAGGTTAACAGCAGAGCTGTTTATGGTCAAGGTAAATCCCCATCGAGTGCTGACAGATAACAGCAAAGCTGCTGTGCAGAAGGGAAACGCTCTTGCCTTTGACCCACTACCCGCATCGTTAACTGACAGTGATTATGCAAATGACAACAAAGAAAGAGAGAAAGAAAGAAGAAAGGAAGGAAGGAAAGAAATCAATAAAAGAAAGTCTCGTGTTTTGCAGAAAGGAAAAGCAGACTTACACTTGCCGGTGATCCACTACAGTCCGATCCCGAATATATCGAACTCGAAGGGGATCGCGAAATAGTTCGATATATCAATAATTTGAAATACTAAATGCACATATTTGAAGCTCGTCTTAAAACAGCGCACATCTCAAATTTGTTTCCCGAGATCGTAACAAGCAGCAGCTTACCAATTTGCTAACAATATGCAACAGACCAGCATGAAAGCAGTCGCATTTTATTTCATACGAAAGGAATATGCAAGCTTCTTGTAGTAAGCCACCAAGTTCCTCAAGCCATCCTGGGGCCTTAGAGATCAACAAATCCAGCACCTTCCATTGCATTACAACAGCAGCGAATGACTGCAAATGCTGACGCAAGCTCCTGGAGCATGGGACAAAGTTGTTTAGCTGTGGCCTAGACGTTCGTCAATGGTCATGTCAGATTTCTCAGCTCCAGCAATGTCAGCTATGATCTTGGGATCGGTGCGGTCAGAAACTGCTCGCACATCGTCATTGGTGCTAATGAAGCCCCTTGCTGTGAGCCCGTCTGAGGGGACACCAAGGAATGCTGATAACTCATGAAATTCATCAAAGAATCCAACGCAGCGATGACCCACGCAGTGTCACCACTTCGTACCACAAAGCTCACTTACGGAAACATTTCAAAACAAAGCTTCACTTGGCTAGGCCTGAAGCACCAGTTATTGTTCATCTTGTCCTGAGAAAGTCCATCTTTAGTTCAATGAACTTGACTCCCAAACAGGTTGATCACAAGAAAAAGACTCGCGCAACAAATCCGCAAAGTGCCAATTCGCCAAAACAATCAAGCTTCGTGATGACAATGGCACATATGGCTTTGCAGCAAACCGTAACAAAATATGGCTTTCAAGATCGGCACCATAGAGGTGACGTACATGACCTACTGCGGCCCTAAATCTCGAAAGCGAATTTGTGAATTACGAGCAGTAGCGCGAGGGATCATCGGAGTCAGCCTTTTTCAAAAATGCTGCTGCTGTGCATTACGATCTAAAGCTGGTGCAGCAGACAAGTTAGTGCGCTGAACACGTGCTGTGCAACCCCCCAAGGCAACACAACAGTATCACGCTTTCGACACTATCGCGCGAAAAAAATGGATCGAAACACGTTACAGCATGGTTGAGACATGACCAATGCAACTATGTAACGAGGAGTGCATTTGAGGAGTTTGGCGTGGGTCAAAGTTCAATATATCAAATGCAGTGGTCCATGGGTGTTCGATATACGTGCGTGCCATCCCTATACTGAATTTTGAAGGGGATTTTTCAACTGTTCGATATAGCCAATAATTCGATATATCAGAGTTTGATATATCCAGGATCAACTGTATCCCCACACTAGCCCTCAGCCCATGCTAGACATACTGGTAATGATAGTGCTGCATGATTAGGAATACAGCAGAGACTACTTATAAAGCAACCGCTTATAGTGAAGGACCGGCTATAATGCAGTTTTTTCTGACCCCCATTTACCCTCCCATAGAACTTCATGTATACGCATGCCACTTAAGGTATGTGCATGCCGCTTATTGAAGTCCGCAACAGCGCGGCCGTGGACTTAAAATCTTTGAAATATCCAGATGTTTTCTTTAAGCGGGCGAAAGCAGCCCAGTCGCGTGGCTCGGAATGTCTAACACACGCCACTACCTGCTCGATGCTCTTTACACACGTGTAGACTTCAAAAAAATTTTTTTGGTTATAGTGCGGTACCGCTTATTACGTTATAAGCGGTCTAAGCTGTAGTGAGCTTGATAACCTTGTTCCAGCTCTGCTGTTTAACCAGTCTTTGTGACTTTAAGTCAGTGAACCTTTTTCAGATATTTTTATACACTGCAGCACGTCGTCACTCACCGACGGCAATGCCTGCGATGATCGGCGACACCAGGAAGGAGGCCACCACGCCACTCGTCACCACGAAGTTGCGCTTGAGACGGCTTGTCGTGCGCAGGTCGTACTTGGAGTGCAGCTGCACCAGAGGGGGCACAAACGAGAGAAAAAGACAAGACAGGGACAAAACACAGACAGATAACAGCTTCCATTAGATCCACGTCAAGGTGAAGCTAGTAAAGTACAATCATGTGCCACCAACGCGGCAGACATCCTTCTAAAGCTCTCGAACTGAAACTGCATGCTTCTCAGCTCATTCAGAAAGGTATGGAATGCCCAATGTGAAGCAGTTGATTTGTGCAAATAGCAGCCTTCACTCCCTCATTACTCCTTACATTTATGGTACTCCGGTCACCAAGGCCCCTGTAAGAGTATCCACCTACAGTGAGATAGCCATTCCTAGATGCCAACGGCGCAGCTACAATTAGAAGAGCAGCTGCAGACTTCCTACAAGATGATGGGCCAGGCACATAGTTATTGAGTTACACATGATGAAGGGCTTAATCGTAAGTGCCCAACTCCTTATCCTGTCATAGTCAACGAGTCATATCTTTCCCTTCCGAACCCCCATTTCAGTGCAGAGTACGAGGCCAGATCAAGCTACAGCTCAAGTCCACTTCCCCATCTTTCTGCAAAATAAATGTCTACTATCCCTCTCGAACTATATAAGCAGCTCCCAGGACAGCCAAAAAAGTATATGGGCACTGTGCAACACACTGCACAAAGACACGGTCACTTTCTAACAGCTAACGTGCGTTAAAGCTTTGTTAAATTTGAGAAATATACAGTTGTATTATTTGACAAATGAACAATACACTAAATTAAAGATTTTATTGAAGAGGTGTTCATGACATTGGTGTTTAATTATTAGAATGATGCAAAACTGCACAACACAATCACATGTGTACATGCGACCTTCATCTACTTACACATGCAAAAAAACACCAGAAATTCATTCAGGGAGGAGCAGGGAAGGCTAAGCCACAAAGCTGAATGATCGAAGACTGGTAGACTTAAGTACTGCTCACGCGCTGCACAAGCAACTAGAGGCATCTACAGCAAAAGCTATCGAGCATCCCTGAAACAAACGCAGCAGTTATGAACATGCAAAGCCAGGCACAAGGACAGAATAATTACAGTTGCAGAAGAAAGAGACAAGAACAAGTGACTGATGATCGGAGCGTGAAGTTGCGCAGCTAGAACTCGAAATAATGACTTCAGCATGGGTTTTTGGCATGTGCAGAAACAAGAGCACCACTTGTCACGGCTTGTCACATTGGTCACTTGCGCTTTTTTATGGTGCTATGATCATAAGTGCAATGAAATGTCTTGCAGCAGCTGCACATAGAGTAAATTCCAAACAACCTCGCAGTTCACAAAGACAGCCTGTCTCTCTGCCAACGGTACCTTTCGTCCAACCCAGACAGGAATGCCAATGACGATGGCGGGCACGGCGATGCCTGCGATGAGGGCGATGCCGACAGGGGCACCGACGAGCATGCCCAGCTGCCAGAGGATCTTCTTCTTGCGGCTCCAGGGCTTCTTGCCCCAGAAGGTGCAGCCCGAGGGGCTCAGGTAGTGCAGGTCCGACACCTCCTTCATGCACAGCCAGCAGAACTCGGTACCACACAGGCGGCATGTCATGTGGTTGCACGACCCATCGTCCATCTTGATGATGAACACCTTGCAGCAGGGGCAGTGCTTTATGTCATCCCCTGCACGGCAATGCAAAAGCGCACTTGAAGGTTTCAACTGCCAGGACTTCTGAAATCTCTGAAATATCCAGATTTTTGCGGGTGAAAGCAGCCTGATCACACTCCTCGATTCTCTAACTTGCGCCGCTACCCGCTCGACGCTTTTTATGCACATGTAGACTTAGAAAAATGTTGTTTTGGTTATAATGCAGTACCGCTTATAGCGCAAATATTCACTATTCCAGCGACTTGCATTATAAGCAGTCTAAGATGTAGCCGGTTTTAAATGAACACCTGATTTAAGATAACCAACATTAAAGCGTGAATCATTGGTGTCCCTGCATGCTCAAACCTGCATTACATGAAGCTACACGTAAGTGGCGTACAGCCGTCATTAAAGTCCCAAGCACGTCGCTCCAGCTTTCCAGACAAATGCATTGAGTTCTGAACACGTGGAAGTGCACTCACGCTGCAAGCCCTCGTCGTGTGGGAAACCCAGGGTTGGGCCAGCTTGTGCGGCGGGCCTGGAGGCGCGCTGTGCCCGGGCAGCGTCGCACGTCTGGTTGGGGTGCCACTCCTGTTTGCAGTGGTAGCAGAAAGCCGTGCTGCAACCGGGACGCTCGCAGCGCAGCTTGGGGCAGCTGGCGCAGCCACTTGCTATCACCACATACCTGTGCACCAGCACAAACCACTCGTACAGACTTCAATCTGAGATGCCTTTAGGGCTTAGCTTGTCCAAAAACAACTTCCATCACCATCAGCCAGTCTGTGCCCACGGTCGGACAAATTCCTCTCCCACAGACCTCCAATCATCCCACTCCTATGCTAACTGCAGCTGCATTACCACCACAAATTTCACCACAAATCTCATCTGTGCACCTAACATTCAGCCGCCCCCTGCTACACTATCTCATTGTGATGTTTACTTCCACACCAAACAGTCGGACTTATTTACTGCCCATTCGTTTAATATGCACCCATCTGCCAAGCAGGATTGCTAGTATATGGTCACACATGTGACATTCACAGCATTAGACTACGATCTTTGCTTTCATGGCTGAATCGACTGACTGAGACGCGAGACTGAACCCACTTTTTTCCTCTGTCATGAAGATGCATGCTGCCAAAACTGCAAGATCAATGCAGCTCTCTGTACTACCTCAGCTCATTAAATGAAGTGCAAGCAACCATCAGCGATACCTGCACAAAGTTTTAAAGGGACCGACAACTGACCTGAGCCTGCGATTAGATTCTGGCGAGAATGAAAAAACCATGAATTATGGTGACAGATTCAAGCATATTTAATGGGGTTTGAGTGGAATTTGCATACTTAAATTGAGTTTGAAAATCACAAAATATGGGTATGTCGCGCAGCGTAGCCGTAGAGACTTCGTACTGCTATATGGAGTCTTCGGTTTGGTGTGCATAGTCAGATGCTTTTATACGCACCATAATTAGTGCTCAGAGTTAGAGCAAGCATATTATTAAGCATTCCCGTTCTCTTCTTCTGCGTTGCCCACGAGGTACGAAACAAATAAGTTGACACTGCATGAGAAGCGGCGCTGCCTTCGCGGCGCAACCGTGGAACGGTCTCTGAAGGCTGCGACGCATGTGCGCGCCATTTTTCTCTCGTGTCTACGAAACCGGTACCGGAGTGTACAGCCCAAATTCGCGAGTGAGATCACAAGTCATAGCAACATTAATTTCTTTACATTTAGACCTTCACTAGTTTCCTTTTCCCATTGCGGCCTTATAATCGCTATCGGCCTCACCTCCCACTGTTTGCAACTCCGTGGCCTGTAAAGACTCTATAGTCGCCGCAGATGAAAAATTCGAATTTTATATGTTTCGCGGCGTTTTCGGCGTTACTACTGGGTGATTAGGCACTCTGACCGGATAAGTTTTCAGTTGCACTGATAAAAGCAGGTACCACAAAAATTGGTTGTCGGTCCCTTTAACAGGAGCTGGCAACTCTCAGTGGAAGGCAACGCCCGTATGGCACAGCCCACAAATGAGGAGCTCACCCGCAGTCTGGTGCGGGGCACCACCGGGCATCCGGTTCGGTGACGAGGACACGGCGAAGCATGAAGCTTTCGTACTTGGCCACCATGAGCTCATCCTGCAGGAGGCGCCGGATGTCGCTTGGGTGCATGGGCTCTGAGCAGGCGGGACACGCAATGTTCACCCGGCTCTCCGAGATCTCCACACGCAGGTACTGGCGCAGGCAGTCGGTGCAGGCCCGGTGCGCGCACGACGCCAGCCGTGGGAACGCCTCGGCAGGCGCCTCCAGCAGGCATAGCGGGCACTCGAGCAGGCCGCCGCCACAGCTCCACAGGGACTCGGTGTCCGAGCTGCCCTGGCGCTCGGCAGCGCCCAGTCGAGACACTGCCCCGCCACTGCCGCCACTGTTTCTCCGTGCATCCTGCAACAACACCAAGGTTAAAGGGACTGTCTACTGCTCGGGAAACTTGTTTTTTTTTTTGTTGTTGTGGCAAAAATGGGTTCATTTCTTACGTTGGCAGAAACAGGCACACTTGTACCCCACAAAAAAAAAAAAAAGAGTATTTTTAACCTGGCCCTGAAGGTCATGAAAAATGACCGGAATGACACTCCAAGTGTAACAGAAAAACCAACAAATACCTAAGCAGGTTCACTTGTCTTGATTAAAAGCAAGAACTTATTATTTGCAATTTATATTTATACACATTTGGTAGTGTTATTCCACAACGAACAGCAATTTTCATTTTTAAATTAATATTGTAGGAACCCAGTAGCCAGTGTCCCTAACATATGCAGAAGGGGTGACCTTGAAAATGGAAGAATTTTATTTTATGAATTTGTACTTACTTTCCAGAGAAACTACTACAAGTCAGTACACTTCAAATGGTGCACTTGCTAATGCGACAAAGAAACAGGACGTCATTGAAGGATGGTAGACAATTACTTTAAAGGGGGGTCGAAGGCCTTAGAGACGCTTTATATTTGTCATCCCATCCTGATGAAAACTGGCATGCATGTGCTTTGTTGAATGGAGATTTCAAATCTCAAAACACTTTTCAATTGCATCATTTAGAAAGGAAATTGTAACAAAAATTGTGCTGCAGTAAGGTAATTTCTTACAGGATTTTATGCAATTTGTGTTTCTATAAGTAATCCTTCACAAATGTGCAGCCTCTCCCAATGGCGTGCCCTGTAGGTGTCGCACGTAGGTTTAACGCCTTCGGCTTTGATGTGGCATGTGCAGCTCGGGGAGACGAGTTGTTATGGGAAAAACAAGACTGCGGTAGATCCGTATATTGTCAACTTGAGGCAAACAGTGCACTGCCATGCTGGCGCCAAAGGCGTTGCTGGCCTTTGGATGTAGAGAGGGCTTGTCTGGAAACCAGATGGTCCACGGCAGGCTAAGAGAAGTGACTCTCTTGAAGCACCAGGGCTCCCTCCTTCTGCCCATTATTCCCGGCTCCCTTTTTTATCCCTGTTATGGCCTACCTACCCCTTGCAGCACGAACTTAAACAGGGACTAAATTGAAAGGAGTTCCGTGCTAGTGTCCACGTCACAGCTGGTTAGTCCCTGCAGGAAAGAACGGCTGAAAATTGGGCACCCTCTAATGTGTCTCCCTTGCCGGATCTTGGCACAGGTTTTATTTTCCTGTATGGAAAACAGATAGCAAGGCTACGCAACACAGGCCAAATCTAAGTATATTTTTATACATGTGCTTTACTGATCGCACATAATTTTCATAATTTTTGAACTTAAAAGCAGCTGGGAAAGCATCACAATGCAGCACGAGTTGTGAGAGGGGTTGTACGAAAGCTCACATTTACTGCCACAATGATTAATTAGCTAAAAGAACAAATATTACAATGAGGGTAGTGAATAAAGCAAATAAACTGGTATGTACCCTTGTCAACATGCCTTTTTCTGTTCATAGAACATCTTCACATAGGCATACATTTTTTTCGTGAACATCAACAACGTAAAGAACAGGTTCTTTGAAGGTCTTGTGTTAGAACCCACAAAAGAACTTCAAGACAAAGTTTTCACAGTGCGACCCTAGGAAAATGGGGCCACTACAAAACGGAAATACAGCCATTTAGTGGTGTTGCTGCCTTCAGCACTGAAGTCTTGTCAAGCACTGCAGTGACAGAAAGCAGACCGACGCCAACAGCAACCACCATGTCGTACTATGTCCATCCAGCAAGCTGAAAAGCATTCTGCAGCCTCAGATCTCTGATACCAAACACAAAGCCAACATGCAACAAGACCAGGTGAGATGCCGCACCGAGGTTCCCAATGCGACAGGCCGCATAACACGTACCCTGTGCTGCAGCGGCATTCGCTGTGGTGGCCGGACGGCCTGTTCGGCATCGTGGGGGGAGCTGCAGGAGCGGCCAAAGTTGCGGCGATTCAGAAAGGACGACGATGAACCGAGCAGGCGTCGCAGGGAAAAGCGGCCCCCGGCCAGCGGGTGGCGCCGCGTGGGCAGCACTCCACCACCCTCTGGTGAACCTGGAGGTGCCGCTGCCGACGAGGCCATTGCAGGTCACTGGTGGCCTCTTCTGCTGGTCACCCTGCATAAGGAGAAGTGAAAGACTGTAGCGAATACTCGATGATAGAACTCAAGCAGGTGCAAACAGGTAAGATCAACTGCTGAAACACCAGTGCCTAATAAGAATTGCAACTCAGTTGTGTTCCCATTATGGGTTGCAATACATTGAAAGGGTGCAATGGGCAGCCCCAACAACAGTTCGCTGGGTCAAGCAGAGGCATTATGTCAGAGCTCAGTCCACACATTCCTGGGGAGGAAAGCTTTTGACAGCGGAAAATCGCCAAGAGGAATGCTTTCATTTTATTGTGCACCTAAAGGAACTACAGCAGCACCAATTCTTCAAACAGTATCAGAAATAATGTTGAGACACGTGGTCAGATGTATTTTAAGAGGTAAACTCTTCAGTAAACTGTTCCTATAGAATGTAACAAAAAATGTGCTAATGCAATAATACATCAACTGGTACGCATATCAAAAGATGTCTCAATTCCATGACACAGTGGTACGATAGCAATGGAGCTTCAAGGCAACCTTCTCTGGCTCGTCAAGGCCATCTGAAAAAGGCCGACAAGTGCTCAGCTGCACATTGGACTTCCACTGCCCCTCTAAAGCACAACAACAACAACAAAAAAAAAATAACGAAACAAGCAAAACACTATTCCTGTCAGACATGATGGCAATGACAATGGCGAAAACCCATCGAGATTGTCCATATAATTGTTATGGCAATAAAAGAAGCTCTCTCCAAAGCAGCAGGACTAGTTCTTCGGCTAGCTGGTATATGAGCGTCATGGTGTAGCACCGACACACACACACACGCACACACACACACACACAAAGACAGAGGAGGCAACACCACAGGCACTGTTGTCTGCCTTCTGTGTTAGTGTTTTCTTGTTTTTTCGTGCATCTTCGTGCTGCACCACATGGTTTTCCAAAGCAACGCCCAAACTGGTACATCCAAAACTATCCACAGGCGTATCTAACAACACACAAGTGCCTCGTACGGTAACACAACGCCGCGATAAGTTCCAGATGAGCCGCACCAGCAACATAAAGTCGCTCACCGAGCGTCGTGCTTTGGCACACGACGCGAGAAACAGTGGCCAAGGCTGTTGCTTCTAACATTGAGCCATTAATTGGACAAAAATGTGCCAAGGGTCATACAAGGCACGAGGGAGCGACCATCCGACTACACTGAATGGTGTCGTCATGGTCATTCCAAAGCCGTGACCCATGGATACACAGGCACCACTACTATGCATATAGGCGAAGAGTTGGCCGCTGAATAGGTGGCTGAAGCAGATTATTTTCGCAACAGCAAAAATACCACATTGTAAAAACTAGTCATCATTTTAGGAAAAGGCCTGATAGTTCAGGACGAACTATTGCTAATTCCAGCACTTGTTATGTTAATAAGGTTTTTCATAAAGTTTTTCATACATACCATACTTATTAGGTCCAAATTACAATCAATATACACCCCCCCCCTCCTTTTCTTTATTTGATAATACAACGCTTGTTTTTTGTGGCCATGTATATGTAAGGAGGGAGAACGAGTCGCATGTTTCCTTTACGATGAAACAGCCGCATATAGTCGTCATAAAGTTGAACGTCCCCAAACGCAATGTTTCAAAGGTGATCAGATATGCCGTCTCACGGATGGTTGCCCGCACCGAGTCTTTAGTACGGCTTCCTTGGGTTCTGACTGCTTGGGACATAACACAATTAGTGAAGCTTGTACTAGTGGCGCAAGGCTAGCGAGGCACACTTGTCTGGTCCGGCTTTACATCCGGCACACCTGCATTTTGACGTGGTCCGAGGCTTTGGGAAACGACTCACAAAGCACTGCGAGGCCCAACGAACGCTGTTTAATGTTTCGCACTGATCTCGGCGTAAAGGCATTCGTGTTGAACCACGTACTGACAGTGGCGAACATAGCCTGCGTGGCCTTGGCTTGACACCGTCCCACCACTTAGCTACACTACCCAATGCATTTGTGCATAGCTTCACCTCAGGAGAGGGCACATGCTCTCGTGGTGCAAAGGTACGCACAAACACAAAGCTTTGCGAGACGCTGTGCACTGGACAAATCGACGCATAGACCAGAACTACTGATGATGACAGTTTTGTGATGCGTGGGACACTTTACGGCAAGCAAGCATTTCTTCACATTTAGAAACAGCCAAATTAAGACAGCGACAAATGAAAGACACACTCCCTAACAACAGTTCATTTTGCATATAACATGAGCCAGCCAGACCAGCTTTTCACGCTGCCAAAGGATTGCCAGTGTTAACAATGTCTATGTGCATGTTTAATTAAGCAGACAGGGAACGTGCGCATGAGGTTCGCTAAGTGGCAACTGGGAAACGAAGAGAGATCAGGCAGCGAAGGTAACACACACACTCGAAAGGCTTTACAGGTTAAGAAAAATAAAATACAGGCCCCACCCATAGAACTGCACTGCAGCTGCCCTTCAACCCTGCATGACAACCGTGCCAGATGGTTCTCATCTCACGAGCAAGAATTTTCTTTCTGCTTTTGCTAACGTATAGACAGTATAGGCATACAGGAACATTAAATCTCATCATTTCTGCTGAAAATATGTATGCCTGGCTACTGACGTCAAAATCACTGATGCAGTTTGCCAGCAAGGTAATGTTTTCATCCTAAAACCAGTTACAATAGCATGTGCTCGTATGGTGAAACTAATCATTCTATATGTGAACGTCAGAAAACGAACACCTGTGAGTGGACGGAGCGGTGGAACAACACGTGGACAGAGCAGTTCCAAGAATTAGCACTCCGGTGCGCTTACGCCGCGGTGTAAGATATATGCGGCTTGGGCACTGTGCATGCCTGAGACAATATGGTCTCGGATACTTTTCCTCGGAGACCACTCCATCGATTTTCGAACACAGCTGCTAAGTGGGGACGTGAAACGTCTTCTAAAAATTCGCATTCAGCATCGTGGCCCTCCTATCTATAACATACACTGTTTCATTGCATCATCTGGGTTGACTTAGAGCGAAAAAAAAAAAAAGTATAGTCTGTTCAGGAGTTCCGTGCAGCAGAGCCAAGGCTACGAGGCCAACGAGCGCAGAATTCTTCCGAAGCGAGACGAAATGCCACTGTTCGGACACGCACACCCCGCTTCTTATTCCTCCATGCAGGGCTGCAGCTGCCACTGCAGCGCCCACCATTGGCAGATGCCAAGTCGTGGAAGGACACGTTTAACATGTGTTCGCCCTCCGGATTGGCCGAAGAGGTCTGCAGCTTCCACAGTGCTGCACGGAACTTCTGGAACAGACTATAGTTTCGATTTTCCCGGCGCACGCTCCCCTCA
Organism: Hyalomma asiaticum; assembly: GCA_013339685.2. NCBI lineage: Eukaryota > Metazoa > Arthropoda > Arachnida > Ixodida > Ixodidae > Hyalomma > Hyalomma asiaticum. The sequence goes on along the minus strand of CM023483.1, from coordinate 108,151,868 downwards.
GCTCTACAGCCTGAGTCGCCAACACGGCCTTCAAAGCTGGCGTGCCCTCGGAGGCCACGGGAAAAGAAGCTGCGCATCCTGTGTTGCTTCTAAACATCGGCACCACACGGTATCCAAGTGTTTTCTTTCTAGCTTTCATATATACATTTTTTTAGCAACGCAAAGAACGATGTGTTTACACTTTTAAATATCTTGCGCTGACGTCAGTGAATAGTACATATGCTGGACAGTAGTGCCGCATCGTCCTTTCAGGGAGGGCAAGAACGCTGCGATTTCAGGTGCACGCTAAAGAACACCAGGTGGTCTAAATTTCCGGTGCCTTCCACTAATGGCGTCTTTTGTAATAATATATCCTAGTTTTGGGACGTAAAAACCCCAGAAATCAATCATTAAAAAGAAATCACAGGTAGGCATTAGTTCACCAACGCAAAGCTTTCAATAAGCGCTCGGTCCGTAAGCACACGCCCACACAGCAGCCCTAGCGACACGTGCAATAATACTGAGCTTCGAAGACCAAGCGGTTACACGCATCACAAGCACGATTGGTAGTAGCGCATGCACACGACGTGCTCGCGGGCAAGCACCGAAGTCGAAGCACTAATGTTGCAAATGACACTGTCTTTGGATTCAAAAAGGTGCACTTCCTACCACAGTGGGAGGAAGCGCCGAGCCGACCCCGACGGGCAGTGCAATGCCGGGGAGACTCGAGGCACTGGAGGAGCAATCTCCCGCAGTGCCGGGCCCAAAAATTTATGCTGAGCACAGAATCACACCCTAGTGCGTATACGTGTTACGCGCATAACAATATGTATATATATATTGACTTCCAACCGGTAAAAAAGGATAAAATCTGGCTACATAAAATAAATATCAAGTGCATAACGATAATAAACTATGTGTATATAAAATATATGTTCAGTGCATAACTATATAAAATACGCAGTACATAAGCACATAAAATATCTTCATAAAATATATACGAAGTGCATAACACATGATATACGCACGCGGGCAGCAAGTGCCCAGGAAATGTACCTAAACGACGCGCTCACACGAACCCCAACTTTAAAGGCGGCACTAAATGTCCCGGTATCCGGCAGCGTAATATGCAACTTTTAACACATTCCGCTGAAATGAAGCATCGCAAAACATTAGTCGCAAGCCGACATAGTTACTCGCAACACGCCTTTTAATCGAAATCTCGATTTCGAAAATCTCCACTGCTTTAAATACGCTACATACACCGCCCAAACGATCGGTGTTTCATGCATTTCCTGCCCTAGGCGCGAGGTTGGGTTCGCCACCGGCGAAACGACCGCAGCGCCGTAGCAGCACGCCACGGTTTTTCAGCGATGCTGTCTTATCGATTTTTTTTTTTACTTGTCTTGCGACACTCAGAAAGACCTTAGCTTTTATGAGGTAATTTTGATGTTGCATCCAAAGAGATCAAAATGTCGCTGCTTCGGAGGACTAGGGCAACAAAACTTAGGCCTGAAAGTTCTGGTACTTGCCTCTCTTCGGCGTCTACCACCCAGTAGGAACCACCTGGTAGAAACCAGGGAAGATCAGGTACGTGTGTGTAGGCCTATGTTATCTTGCCGAGCCTCTCCGCAAAATAAAAACGAGAAACTTCGGCCTCGTCATCTTTCTGGGTACGGGTTCTGTCTTCTTCGCGTTTAGCGCACGTTTGTTCTCTAGCACTGCCTTCATACAGAAGGTGCGGCCATAAACGTGTCCCGTTCCTGTTTGCGGCGACGCTCGAAATTGAACGTCACATATCAGTCACGGCCGCTGAATAAAAACGCACGTGGTGCGGCCTGCGACGTCGCCCAAAACCGGAGCGAAACCGGAGTGAGAAGCCTAGGTCTCCGCGCCGCCGCAGCGGCGCCACTGCTACGGGACAAGTGAGATCGCGCTGCCTTAGAACGCGTATTTATAAAGCGAAATTCAGTAAAGAAGAAGAAAAATGCACATGCTGTGAGGAAGATAGGGAAACGACGGAGCATGTTCTGATGGAATGCGGAAATATCCGCCCAGGTGTACGTTTGGGCACCACCCTACAGGAAGCCTTCGGTTTTAGGGCGAACAACGGGAAGCTGAACATAGCCGCGACTGAAATAAGTAAGAGACGGTTAGAATACTGGTGGCAGAAAACTAGAGAGAACGGACAAAAATAATTATAGGGAAAAATAAGGACCTTCTGCCATAAGGGGCAGGGAACTGGGCTATGAATTTCCGTTTTTTCTATAGTATGATCGATTTGATTGAAGTAAATTTAAAAGGCATGAGGAAAATTTAAAGAGAGAGAGAAAGAAAAAGTGCTTAAATCTTCTTACGAGCCTGGCGGCGCACATGTCACCGCCCCGCTACAAAGGGGACGCTCATAGCATCCATCCATCCATCCATCCAAGTGCACGCGGGAGGAGCCGCTGGTTCTGAATGTTTCGCGCAGCAGCGCGCAGAGTTTGCATTTTGTTCACGCTGTCTGCAAGAACATAAATACTGGACTATACCCAGGAGGTCGGTATGTATGTGACCTAGTCCCAGGAGTCGGTAGTATGTGACCTAGTCCGTGGTTTTACACACCAAACTAGGATATTTGTGAGATGCTGCGGTGGAGGGCTCCAGAAATTCTGACCACCTCGCATTGCACAGTACACAGGCCTCAGCATTTCGCCTCCATCAAAATACGGCTGCAGCAGCTGAGATTTGATCCTGAAACCTTTAGATCAGCAGCAGAGTGCCACAGCCACTACACGAGCGTGGCGGTGCAACAGCAGAAATCCCGTCACGCTACATAATGGTGACAACAGCTGTCTCCGTGGAAATCGCAACTTTATTCGTTTAATTTCAATTATAAATAAACACACATACAGAGTGTACACAACATACACGCACACCAGAGCGCCTGCAGGTAAACAGCTTTGTACGTACATCAGTGTGATTTTCCTCCGCCGCCCCCCCCCCCCCTCCCCACCTATCTGCTGTCGCAGCAGACGTCCAAAGGAAAAGGGGAGGGGGGGAGGCGTCACAATAGATTGACAGTTGTCTTCCCTTCATTACATGATTCACATAAGCCACAGCTGTACAGGAATACAATGCCGGCACTGCACTGCTAGATGGGTCGGCTCGGCGCTTCCTCTCACTGTGGTAGGAAGTGCACCTTTTAAATCCAAAGGCAGCGCCATATGCAGTAACAGTGCTTCGACTTTGGTGCTTGATATCGAGCACGTCATGTGCACGCGCCACTCATTCCGCTGGTGAAGCGTAAACCTCCTGGTTCTCGAAGCTGAGTTAGACGCGTCGCTTGGGCTGCTGAGTGAATGTGCAGCCATGCCATGCAGAACCAATAGAGGAGGCACTGGCAGAACAAAGCTGTCATCGTGGCGATCGAGGGGCAGTGGCAAGCCGGAAATACTTGCGTTGTTACACTGACGAAAATCTCGGACGAAAAGATATCTATAGGATAATTAACATGGTAAACGTACACATGCTTTCAATCACTGACACAACGAAAAGTTCCCCATAGACACTGTTGTCTGCTTTAACAAAGCGGTGAACCGTTCGCTGAAAACGATACAGAGCACGGAATGTCGCCAGAGCCAACGTTTCGACAAGTGGTCTTGAGTTATTCACGAACAGATCGTTTCAACGATCTGTCATCCTCGCGCGGCGTCAATAAATGAACCGGAAGCTAGAAGAACGTGGGAAAACAAAAAGAAGCTCTTTCTCCAAAGCAGCAGGACTAGTTCCTGGGCTAGCTGCCATATGCAGAACGTCACGGTGCAGCGCTAAGACACACACACACACACACACACACACACACACACACACACACACACACACACACACACACACACACACACACACACACATGCATACATACAAAGACGAAGAAGGCAAACAAAGGCACTGCTGTTTGCCTTATCCGTTTGTGTTCTTTTGTGTGTCTCCGCGCTGCACCCTGACGTTCTCGAAAACAACGCCCAAACCCCTACATCAAAACTATCCACATGCGCCTCTAACACACAAATGCCTCGTACGGTTACACAACGCCGCGATAAGTCCCAGTTGAGCCGCGCCAGCAACGTAACGTCGCTCACCGAGCGTGGCGCTTTGGCACACGACGCCAGACACATTGGCCAAGGCCCTTGCGTCTTAACACAGAGCCATTAATTGGACAAAAGAAATGTGTCAAGGGTCGTACAAGGCACGAGGGAGCGACCATCCGGCTACACTGAATGGCGCCGCCACGGCCATTCCAAAGCCCGTGACCCATGCGTACACAGAAGCCGCCACGATGCATACAGCAGCAGAGTTGGCGGTTGAATAGTGGGCTAGCTGAGGCAATTTATTTTTACGGCTGCAAAAATATCGCGTGGTAACAACAACTTGACCTTATCTCGGCAGACAACGCGAACTATTACTAATTTCTGCACTAACTGAGTTCGAATTATTAAAGCAACATCCCCCCCTCCCCCTCTCTCTTTTTATCAGATTATACAAACGCGTTATTTTAGTGGCCACGTAACAAGGGATAACGTATACGATTACCTTAGGATGAAAATTCCGCATAACACAGATGAGCCAACCAGCCGAGCTTTCCACGCTGCTAAAGGAGCACTTTATTAACGTGTGTGTGCATGCATGTTCAAGCAGATGAGGTATAGCGAAGGTAATTCGCACTCACAGACGAACGTACACTCTTTGAATGTAGAGGGAGTACTGCGTGAGTTGAGCAACTGTATTACTCTCCGAAGAGTTCTTTAATTCTATGCGAGAGCAGTGCGGAGTTAGCCGCGGGGCTTACTCTTCCTTTGAAGGAAGCGTAACATAACCTGCGAGCTCGATCCATTCTGCATGAGTTCAGAACTTGCGGAACTCCAGCGCCGATGTAGCGTGACCAGCCTCCAGTACTGCATCCTTCGCAAATATCGCGCGACCACCTAGCCGTACAACGGTATGCGATTGCAGCGTTGCCTGGCTGCAACTACCGCGCCTCAACGTACTAATTGATCTCCTAACTGTACAAAGCCCCACACCAAAAAAAAAAAAAAATACACGCGATTCTCTTCAAGCGCTACGCGTAATGATTGTGCGCGGGCGCACGCAGACAACTGGCATCTCTTGGCGACCTGCCTGACGCGCACCGATCGGCACCAACAGCAAGAAAGCACAGAAATACCACACCAACCACACTTTTAGTACGCGGCTGATAGACGCATGCGCGCGCAAGAAAACAAAAAAGAAAAAGGAAGAAAGTCTCTCGAGTTTCAACGGCAGAGCGGCGGTGCGATGTTTCCGCCGGCCGTCAGTGAGTGTCCGAAGCCGTCGCGAACGTCGAAATTTTGACCAGTTGGCTCTGTGAATGCTTCATGAGAACGGTGCTGCTGAGTTGGTAGGGTGTGCGAGTCTCATGCGGGCGGGGTCACGTGGTATCACTGTGTTGCTGAACGTGAAAGGTGTGCATGCGACGTGTGTAAATGCTGACATCCCCTGATCAGTTTTCATCGAGTGGCACTCGCGTTTCCTCAAAGCTCCTCTAAGGTGGCTTTCCCGCGGGACACGAGCCATGACGTCATCGTCATGCGTACCGCTGCGCTGGGGATGGGCGCAGGCGTTCCAGCGGTGGCGCTATAATTTTTATGCGGACAGAATGTCTAATGGACTTCCTTACTTTGTATCTTTTCCAGCAGGATTTTTCTGGTGAAGCAGTGCGAGTTGCTGGCCCACCACTTTCTCCACAAGGAGTTCGATTGTGGGAAGGCTCTTCTGTGGCTCGCGATACACTGTATCAAAGAGTTCACATATCTTTAAGAACATGAATGAAAAATGGGGCTTGTGCAGTAGACTAAGCACAATATTGCTTGCAAGCTTTCGCAAACACTCCACTGTTGAAAACACTGCATTGTTTAAAAAAAGAGCTTCTGTGGAAATTCTTTCAATTCGGCCTTGATTAAACCCTGACTGCTTCACAGCATTTATTCACAGCTGCACAATCTTTCATCTAACCTCATAGTGCTCGCTGACAGGCTCCAATGTGCCAAGCAAGGAGCCAGACTGGGTAGGCAATACTCAAATGCACATCATTGCTTAGTCTGAAGGGGACTTTCCAGCCATGGTGCTTGATATTCATTTTAAATAAGGTAATTATGCACAAACAATGCACTGTGACACTAATGCTAAGCAATGAAAAATTCTGCAGATCCCATGCATTGTGGGAACCGGTGTCATGTGAAGCAGTCAGCGAGGAAATTGCCAATGATGAATTGTTTGGCATTCAGACAAGGTTACGAGTGGGATCAAAGTCCTTGTGCAAGACGCATGAGCACCCACTCATAAGTATGCTTAACGCGGGCTTACCAGGAACGTCGACAGCACTGCGGCTCATGGTACGATGTAACATTGATACATTAGTCCAAAACACAAACGTCCCTTTTGTCGAAGAAAAACGCAATATATGGTGCACTGATGTGCTACCATAAGTGTCGTTTGCTGAAATATTCTTAAAGAAAGTTCCACAGAGGCATAGGGAATGGTAGGATCAACTTAAGCATCAAGTGCATGGAACGCTATGAACGTTTTTGACGCTCGCACCGACATATGAGGAAAAGGCGCCGCCCAAGCGGAGAAAGTACCAGTCTAATCCGGAACCTTCTCTGAGCTTTGCGCGTGCTGATATCACGTGACGCGCGCCGAAACGTCTCGAATGCCAGCCAAAGACAAAGGAATCGACCACGGGCTGTCATCTGCAGTCTCAGTCGTATGTGACACAGTAAGATAAGAAAGACGTTGAACGACGCGGCTCCACAGACCAAATGGACAAGAGCGGCCTGCAAGCTGCACGTTGACAAGATGCTTCGAGTGACTCTGATGAATAAGGATCTTTATGGTGTTTTGTTCTCTTTTGTAGTGCATGAGCTTGTACAATTGTGTTAGTTGGTTCCGTGTCACGTTGTAGCCTATCTATGTATGTATTTTGAATAGCCGTGTTTTTGTTTTGGTCACCCTTGGCTCTGACTCGGTCTCTGAACCACTGCTGGTGTTCTGCTAGTGCGCCAAAGGGACAATTGTCCAAGCTTTCGTATAGGGTCATATTCGGGAAACTGGTATGTCGGTTCTTGGAATCATTCCAGGCGATTGCCTCCCGAGTCTCACAGCTCAGAATCGGTGACAAAAATGCGCATGCACGCAAGTGCTGTTTTTGGGATTTAATTGCATGCAGCACAAAACGAGCGTGCACAGAGAGCACCGTTCTTTCATTTCTTTTCTTTTTTTTCCTGAGACTGCGCCAGGCATTCGATTCCATCGGAAGGCATTGTGTAAGTGTGCTGCAAGGTGTCTGCACGCCGCATGGCAGTTATTGTAAGCGCACTATAATTACGAATACGCACACGTTCCTTGAGTACTCTGCAGCAGTGTCCTCCTTTTCCGCAGTTAAAAAAAAAATGGTTCAGCACGTGTACACGGTATCGCTCGAGCGAATGGCTACTAAACCGGCTCGGTGTCGACGAGTGGAACGCTTCTCCTCGTACAGAGCCCACAGCAAGCGCCAAGTTTATTTTCGCACTGCGAACGGCGAACCCCCGTTACACAAGGAGAATGCCTCCCACGGGGGCGTCTGCTGTTTTTTTTTTTTGTCTGTCTCATAAACTGTTGTTCGGCCCATAATTTCTGACGTCATTACCGCGGCCACACTTTTCACGATGCACTGGGATACGGCAAGGCCTCTCCAGTTTTTCCTTCCTCTTTGTAGGGTTGACCAAGATGCACACTTGTGCGCTTTGGTCCTGTGCACGCTTAAACAAGTGAAATAAGGCCTTGGATACTCTTCCTCTGAGAACGCTCTATCGGTCTTCCAGAAACGGTTGTTAATCTCCACTACACGTCCGGCGTTTCAAGGGTCCGAGTGATGTACTTGTAGGTCCTCTTCAACGGTTCAATATCACGACGAGTTAATATATCGCCATAAGTACCAGTTAAGCCACGGACGTGTACATTATGCAGGTTTAAATTAACGCGATTCGCAGCTTTTTTTTTCTTTTTTTTTCTGACCATTCCCGCTGCCGCGTAGTGGCCTTGCTACAAGTTTGAAGGCCGTAAGGTCACAACCAGAGAGTCGAAAGAAAGAACCGACTCCCTAAACAGCCTATACGCATTGAAATGCACAACCTAACCACGCACGACGGCCTCCCCTTTCCGGCAAAACGCATCCCAACAAGCAAGGTCGCTCTCTATTCGTCGGTCGCCTTGCTTATGTATATACACGCGTCGTCGGGTTCGTGAGCGAGGCCGCTACATCACTCTTCTTTTTCTTTATCTCTCCCTCTTTATTTTTCTCGACACCGGAGCCGAGTTCATGAATCCTGGATCAGGAAACGGGAAGCCACGCGAAAACGAGAAAGACGAAGCGCCGAGCGGCCAAGCGAGCACCACACAACACGGTTTTTTTTTTTTTTTTTATGGGAAGTGGAATATATATACCGACCACGCCCACCACACTACTCGTTTTCCCCCTTTTTTTATTTCTTTTCTTTTTTTTCTCCTCTTTTAATACAGTCACCGTCGACACGCAATCCCGGCACGCTATACATGCACGACATGGAGGTTCTCGCGGAGCGCTAGCGTACAACCTTGTAATAGTATAAGCAAAGGGTCCCTGTGGCGCCGCGTCGCGGCGCAAGCAGGGTACTGAACCGTGAAACGCATCCGCCACTGCGGAACCGAAAAAAAGAAAGACGTACTCCCCAGACGCTACGCAAAATAACACGCGCACACACTCCCGAGTACGTATAGTACGAGTGAAAAAGAGAAACAAAACAAGAAGCGCGCCACACACACATGGCGTACAGAGCCCGGCAGCGACCTTGCTAACCCTAACCTCGCAAGAGAGCGCTCGTCAGATGCGCCACGCCTGCGCGGGCACCGCCGGATGCGCCGCGGGATCCGCTTTTGCATCACGGAGCGCACGTCTTCCGGCTGCACGAACACCAAAAGAGGAGGAGGCCGCGAATGCGACGTCGTATGGTGTACGCCGGGCATCGTGCAATATGCGAGCGTGTGTGCGTGCGTGTGTATACCGCAAGACGACGGCCACCGCCTACGCGGACACGAGCCCTCACCAAAAAAGGAGAAAACGAGAATGATGGTCGGTAGGGAGACCGGCGCCCCCGCCTTGGAATTGGCCTGGAAGGCATGCTGAATGGAGGAGACAGGAAGTTGGTCGCCCGTATAGCTATAGAAGAACATAGTGACTCGCACAACAAGGCATGACTGATTTGTGGGGTTTAACGTCCCAAAACCAGCTCTGATTATGAGAGACGCCGTAGTGGAGGGCTCCGGAAATTTCGACCACCTGGGGTTCGTTAACGTGCACCGCCATCGCACAGCACAAGGGCCTCAACATTTCGCCTCCAACGAAATGCAGCCGCCGCGGCCGGGATTCGATCCCGCGACCTTCGGATCTGCAGCCGAGTGCCATAACCACTAGACCACCGTGGCGGGGCGCACAACAAGGAGCGTAATCAATTGCCGGGGTTTTTACGTCTCAAAACCATATAATACGGTTATGAGAGACGCCGTTGTGGAGGGCTCCGGAAATTTCATGACCATCTGGTATTCCTTAAAGTGGAATGACAACGCATGTACAGTACACGGACCAATAGTATTTTTCTCTCCATCGAAAATGCGACCGCCGCGGGCGGGGGGCGAACCCGCGTTATTTCGGGGCAGTAGCCGAGTGCCATAATCGCCATACCACCGTGGTGGTACACAACAAACAGCGCGCGCGTGTGACATACGAAAGTGTCCATGTTGACGCGTACACGGTTGTTTTTGTCTTGTTTAAGTGGAAAGCCGCTATCACTTCCTGTGACACGCGCGCTTGTTTCGGTTGTTTATTGCGGGGGAGGTCGTTATCACTTTCTGTTACGCGCAGCGCAGGCCACGTTTATCTTGCATGCCACGCCGCTATTGCTGTGCATTGTCATTGGCTTTGTTTTGCTGAGCACAAGTTCGCCCAATAAACAGTTCGCCTGACATTGTCTTGAGTTCTGCGTGCGTCACGACCACGTGACAATGTGTGGTTCGTTTATTCGTTCAGGCGCCGTACATAACGCGCCCAACTTCTGGCACACTCACCTTGGGAGAGACGCAAGCAATTTATTAATGCCCATGCCAAATTTAAAGGCCCTCAGTGTCCTAAACGCGATTTCTTTAAAATTTTGTATACGTTGAAATGCATGACATACCGTGTTGATCGTATCGAACTGGCGAACTCGTGCTTCGCATATGAGAACGAGTTCGTCACCACTCCGGCTCAATAAAGCATAGAAAAGCGAGGATGAGGAAGTGAAAACCGACTATACCACTAGCACCAGTCGCATATTTACAAACTATACTGCACATATACCAGAAATAAACACACGCACACACGCACGCACGCGCAATGGACAAAGAACTCCAACACCAACATCCCGTGCTCTCTATCAGCGCACAGTAATTTCCAGTGCTTATAAATCGGATTTTTACATTATTTTCTTTCCAGCAACGTGGGAGAGAAATATGCACGCGCAGACCTGGCTGCAAACCCACTGTGCCGCCGCCTATCACCAGAGCCAGCTAGCGTAATCGGAGTTACATATAGAGCAATAAGGTGGACTCGAAACCCTCAAACCGCAGTGTCGTATTTCAGTAAGACAAAGCTAGGTAACCGATAGCTGCATCCCGCACGAAGGGAAACGCGCTGAGTAACAATCAACGTAGCGCGCGCGCAAATAAATCCTGCCCGCGCTGCACGTAATACTAGGGAAAACCCTCCGATCGGCTCCGCCGGCTATTTTTCGCCGCCTCGGGCCCGTGCATGCTATACCGCGGAATGTAAACGAACACGCACGACGCCACGGTTGTGCGAATGCGAATCAGGCACGCTATAAGGTATACACACACACATACACAGAGCACACACCGCGCGCGCGAGCGCGGCTCCCAACTTTAGGGTCGACCGATGCGTCATCGAGAGGAGAGATACACCCGGTGCTTCCATTTTAGGCAACCGAAAACAACGGGCCCGCAGAAAACATGCCCCGTCGACGGGCAAAAGGTCGCCGTCTCGCGGAGTCCCGGTACACGAGAGGGCAATCAATTTGTACAGTGGGGGGTGGTTGTTTGCGGGGTTGTTCCAGAAGTGCGTTCAAGAAATGCCTTCCGGAACGATGGCTGTACCCTGTACGCCATTATTACTCAGACAAGAAGGGGTCATAATTTCTCGGGTTGTATGTATCAAAACAACGATATCACTACGAGGCACGCTCCACAGTGGAAGACTCTGTAAATTTCGACCGCCTGGTGTTCTCTAGAGAGACACTAAAGTAAAACAAGTAAAATGGTTCAGAAAGGTAACATATTTCTAGAACTCGACTGACGTTAGTTTCGCCATTTTGTGTGCAATAAAGGATAATGAATGTCAAAAGTTTCAGTTTTGAAATTCGCGCCGAAAATCAGGTCTGATGACAGCAGATGGCCTTTTTTTTTTTTTTTTTTTCCCCACATTCTCGCCAAACTTCCTCTATCGAATGTTGTGAAACTCCCCGTGTGAAGTCCCCTTGGCTTCTTTAGAGCACAGCGCATGTCCTTCTCTTCGAAAAATAGTTATGCAGGCATGGCCGGACGCCGTCAACGGTCAGTGACGTCACACGTATTAGTGCTAGCTGCAACTTCAAAGCGGCGCTGCCACCCGGATTTTCTTTTTTTCTTTTGCGCGTTTCCTATATCCTACCGAAAGTCTTCTCTCAAGGCTGGTGTCTTTTGGTATTGTGAAAAGCCAACCTAGTAATGCGAGAAAAAATGTTTTTCACTGTAGCGTTCATTTAACGTGCACTGACAATATACACAGCATAAGGGCCTATCTATACCACGCATTTCTTCTCCATATAGAAATGCGACAGTCGAGGTCAGGGTAAAACCCGCGTCTTTAGGGTCAACAGCCGATAAAGGTAACCGCTGTACCATCGCACAGCGGCTATGCAAGAAGCTAGAAGACATGGACGGGAAGGAAGCTCTTCATTACAAACAAAGAAGCTTGCAACGGCAAGCACGTTTCACAAGCCCAATACATTCCTCAGGCCTAGCCATAACGCTTCCGCCATTGGGTGCAGCAAATTAATCACCGCACCCATGTTATCCAGCGTTCTCGAAAATAACAATCCTCGCGCCACAAGTGTTAAGTCCGTATAGTGAAGCCCCTCGCACGCACACATAACCGCCAGCCCACGTACCTCAGAGACGTTGCAAATATAGCTAATACTTCAAACTCCACGCAACCAAACTAAAGCGATAGCTGTTTACATGAGCGGTCATATTTACACTCATTTGTTAGACAGCAACATGGAGAGCATATAGTTCTCTATGGAATGAAGCCAAAATTACCTTCGACGCCATTGGCCGGCTAAGTCCCCGACCCGAGCGGTCTTTTAAGACAGGACGCCAAAGCCTTACGTTTTTTGTCTACATACGCACGCTGTCTCAAAAAAAAAAAAAAAAAAATCGCTGACAGTGCCTGACGCTCGCGTAATGGAGACCAATCAGCGCTTGCACACTGAATTTAAAGCTCTCATGCACTACGTTGCCGCGCAACCGTGGTGAGAGTAGACCGTGACGCAAACCATGTATAAGGAACGAGCAACTCCCGACAATAAGGTTCCGAGGCTGATCAGTACCTATAACGTCTGTATACAGGTTTAAGTATATACATACAAGTGCAGAAGCGCACAGTTGCAACACACTAGAAGGTTAAAATAGCGCGAATCATACGATACTGTGTACACATGTCTCGTTTGTACTATTCGCGCTATTATAACCTCTTGAAGATGACCAGCAAAAAACGCGAATACCTTGAAATTGTAGTCATTATAATGTAATGCGCTGTTGGGAAGTACCCCGCCCACTAACATCGACAAGTCAAGGTAATTTTCCATTTTGGATTCACAATGCTTCCAGCAAACAATTACTGTTTATAAAATAGTGCACACACAGCTGTGCCGTGTCAAGTGGAAACGTACCCGGACAAGCAATGAACAGAACAATCGTACGCAAGCGAGCAAGTCAAGCGCGCACGCTGTACAGTACAGACAGACAACTGTCGCAGGCGTACCAAGCATGACCAGATGCACGTGTCGTCGCATATTATATATATATATATATATATATATATATATATATATATATATATATATATATATATATATAGTATTCATACAAGTGCGCGAGCTACGGCGCGTGTACTTACTCCTTAAATGCGCACTGAGCCCGCAATTCCCGAGCAGCGCCTATGTCAGGAAACTTTCATTGTTTATGCTATAACGTGCGTCATGTAACGCTTTCCGTTTTTGTTGACTGTTCTAAATAAAGTGTGATTTGGCATGGTGCTCAAGACAACCAAAGGCTGCACGGGTCTCTTTCAGGATTGCTTATATTCTTCTCAGTGACACTTTCGAAGTAATTACGCAAGAAAGTCACGCTGTTTACATGGCACATACAATACAGGTAAAATTTATCGGGCAACAAAGCGAAAGCTGTACGTGCTTGTGTATATATAGACATACTCACGGTATACACGGCCGAACAGACACATAGGCAGACGACCTTATGCGAGTGTCACTCCAGTTTGAGATGCCGGCAAAAGGAACAGACGGCGCCGAAGTGAGAAAAATGTAAACCCAATGCAGCTGGTATATATACATTATACACTGCTCAAACAAGATGGCGCCGCGAACATATCCCGTATACCTCTTTCCGATACACTATATATAGAAGGCCCAGTCGCCGCGCGAACACCCGGTCCACAAAACACCCACGTCACACGCGCTTTCGACCGTGTACACTTCTGAAATCGAATGTCGCTAGATCCGCCGTCTGTGTGTACACTCTCCCCGTCGAGACATGCCCTATGTGCTTCCTCTCTGCAACTCGGCGTGTCATACAGCTATAGATTTGAACATCCGTCAAGGACTCAACGAACGCCAACAGCGCACGTGAAGACGACGCCCACACAGTGCTAACCTCATCATCCACTTCCGTCGTCTTTGCGTCACAGCGGCGAAGAAACTGAGGACATTTCATTCGTCTTTCGTCACTTCATCCGATCGACTCAACCGCGTAAGAAAAAAAACATCCGTCCCCCCTTCCCCCGGGAATGTGGTAACGCAATCGAAGCTCTCGAACAACAAATCGAACACCATTCGATTCGATTCTACGGTATCAGAATGGAGTGTACGCACAGCCGGTGTTCGTGTGTTATTAAACTAATACATTGAACAATAGTGTATATAAATCGTCAAATGCGCGAGCCCACATACAGGAAATGTTAATGTTTCGAGCCAGCAGCAGCGGCAGACGTATACAACACGCGGTATAACACGCACGTCATTCGGGCATGCTGATGTGCCGACAGCCCCAGCATCTCCACCAGAATGTTAAGTGGGTCTACATAGACGGTAGGGGGGCAAACAAAATAGACGCAGTCTGCTTTAATGGCGGACAAGGAGGACCATCGTGTACCCACAACTTTGGGGTCTTTTATGGCAGCCATAACTGAAATAGCGTGCGCTCTCTCGCCTGTGTACGCGCCTGTGTGCGCTCTCTCGCATGCGCAATTACAGTGGCAAATTGTAACATCCTTAGAAGTCCTCGCGTAATCACACTTCGCATAACAGCTTTCTCCAGCCATATGGATATGCCCAGTGGGTCAAGTAAGAAATTCATTCTGTCGTACTCACGGTTACAGCTATATTAATAAACGTTAGCCTGTTCTAATTTTCGCAATTTAAGGCTGAAGTAATAGCAGGTTACGGAATTTTTTACACAATAAAGGCACATAATTGCTCTTGCCTCTTTCTCTGTACGACAAGAAGAAAAAGCAACAGTTCGTGTTATCCAGCAGCATTTTTTTTTTCGTGATATCAGGCATTCGCTATAGTATCGCTGCCCACGATATCTGGCTACCACAACCATAGGCTTCCGGTGAGGTTGCTCTTCAGACACCTAAAACCTGCCCATGAGAAAAAAATTGTGCGTGTGGCCTTGGAAGGTTGCATGCAGACCATACAGATGACACGTGCATATATACCAACACCGCTGAGGCATTGGGCGTGTGGCGGCGCCTCCAGGACACAGCATATAACTGATGGTGGGAACAGCAGATGGTGCTGTGCTGTCTTAATTGTAGCCACGGAGGGTACAAGCAGAAATTCAAACAGCGGATTTTCTCACGCGACGAATGTGCCGATGTTCCCGGCGATTACGCAACGAGGAGGCAAGACGCCTTCCAAAGTCAACAGCGAATGAAATAGCAAACGATGTCGTATCATTTGTTGCAAATGTACCTTGGTCGATGACGAATTCCGACGACTGAGCTAAGGGGAGTGTACAGACAAAGAACAGTTAAGCAGGCTCACGATATAATACGCCCGGAGCACTCGCACTGGAAAGACCATTCAGCACATGTGTCACGATTGTGCCGGTTAAAAGGGACTTGCTCAGTGAATTATTCAGTGAATATCAGCGAACGGACTTGCTCAGTGAAGTGTTCAGTGAATATCGGACAAACGTCGAGAAGAAGACGCCAGACAGTGCGCCCCCATGAGTGGGCCTCCCGTAGCGCACAGCAGAACACCGGAGTTGCCCCTTGCGCGGGCCCCACGGGTCTCGGCGCCGGGCGAAGTCCACTATAAGCACCGTGCGCACGGACGCAGCGGTAAGAAAGGCTCCTCTCCCACGGTCGACCACCAGAGGAATCACGGGAGAGGGCGGCAATAATTCGGAAGAAGCCGACGCGAGCTCGGGGCATTCGAAATTTGGCTCTGGCGAAGAGAAGACGCTCGTCTGGGCAGAATCCGCATCGGCTACGCTCCGGTCCCTGGGTTCCAGTCGTTTCCCCGGCCACGCCCCGAGGGCTCCAGCGAGTGATCACCTCCGCATCGGATGCCACCCCCACGGAAGTAATTCGGACTTTACTATTCCTTAGTAATGTGAAATAGGATGTGATTAGGACTCATAATTAGCGAATTAGCGTTGTAAATTAGACAAGTGTACTTTTATGTATTATTGATTATGCTTTTTCGAAAGTAAATAGTGAAAATTGAAAAATGTGAATGCGTTCATCTCTCTGGTTTCTTTCACGTGACCGACGGAGGTGACAACATGTCGAGCCCACAAGTGTTAATAGTGCTTGGCGCACCTTATGGAAAGCTTAACACCGCGGAGTGAACGTACTTCCCGCTAAGTGACGTGTTAAAGTGAACTCTGGAACGTCCTATCCTCTAAGGGGATTTGTGTTGGGGTGCATCGCCACATACATGTGGTCCGAATATATCCCCTATTTCTTCTTTCTTACGTTTCATTTTTATTTTTTGCCGCTTACAAGAGCAAGACTGTCATGCAGTTGCAAATATCCTAGATGAAAATGGCATATCAACTTCCAGCTGGAATCGGCATTTCCAGTTGAAAACGAATCCCAGCTTATAGCTTAGTTCCAGCTTGAAACAACTGGAACTAGGTTTCCAGCAGGAAATCATTCCAGCTTAGCCAAGTTTCCCAGCAAGAAACAACTGCAAAATGAGTTTCCAGCAGGGAATAATTCCAGATGAGCCAGTTTTACAGCTGGAAACAACTGCAAGTAAGTGTCCGGCAGGAAATTATTCCAGATAAGCCAGATGGAATAATTAGTGCTGGTGGAAACAACTGGAAATAGACTGCACCTCCATCAGTCTCCGCCAGTGATTTCTGGTCTCAACAAATGTACGAAGAGAGAGAGAGAGAGAGAAAAGAAACAGCACGGGAAGGACATCGACAGGCTAGATGTCTCTTCCGCTCAGCTTTTTTTTTCTTTTTTCCTGCCATTCGGATCCAGACGAAGTCGCCGAGCTTTCAGATCTGATGCTCCGATCAACGCCGGTGTCGTCGCACGATTCAACATTGCACAAGCTACCCACTCTCATCACTGCACGTTGTCAAGAAAATCCGCCCACTGATTGCGTTTCCAGGGTTTGACCCAGCCAGCTGAACAGTCCACCCGATTTAATGCCACACTGCCTGAAGGCGTCGTACCGTTCACAGTGAAGCACATCGTTCCACTCTTTCCCCAAAGCTTCTTTTTTTTTCTGAAATAGATTGTTTGACGACAACTCTTGTCCGGAAGGCATGATAAAATATGGGAAGAAACAAAACGCCGACCGCAACGTTTGAAATGTTTTAAAAAAGACCCATTTATTCTTTCTCAATAGAACATATTAAAAATTTTATTAGGGAATTGAATTACGATCCCTGCGATGCAAAGAACGAGCCAAAGACACTTTATGAGCAGTTACTTTTTTATTATGCGAAGAGGCTACCACAAGGGTTCTATAACGTAACTTTTCGCCTTCTTTCCTCAGCGTTCTTTCCCTTGTAGGCGATCGCGTTTCAGGAAGGAGTGAGGTCTGGCATGGCTATTTACTGCGAGGAATCGTGACCATCACCGTGAGCCACAAGATCCCGATCTCACACACTGCGTAATTTCAGAGACGCACTGTTTGTATCATCGTAAATTCTCTGTCAGATGCGTTATCTCGTCCACTACGCCATCTTGTATTCGGAAATTCAGCCACTCCGTAGACATCAGAGTAATTCGTCTTGAGGCAGCGCACCGATACTTCAGGTTACTTCACGGAAATTCCATAACTGGAAGCGAATTTGGCACACCCTTGCCATAGGACGCCAGCTTTGTCAGCGTTTTATATTTCAATATTACTTCTTGTACTGACAAAAGCGTGCAACTTATAAGTGGCTATTAGGTCTGCGCGATATGAGCACTTTTCTTGCTGTGATAGTTCATCTGCCCAACACGAGTCAAGTCAAGTTTATTAAATGCTTCAGTGAAATACATGGTTAGCATATTACAGAAGGAGGTCCCAAAGTTTCAGAGAAACTGACAGGGAGGACCTCCTGTGGCTACATGAATGGGGTAGTTACAAAAAATGCAGCAAAAGCATACAGACGCATGAGCAATGAAGAACAAGCTTGACTAACAATATCAACAGATCAATACATAATAAAAAGGTAATACTCACTACTGAAAGAAAGAAATAATGCCATGGAAATAATCAAAAGCAAGTGCCAGAACAAGAATAACAGAGGAAGAAATAACAGCGCTGTATTACAAACGCAACCTGTTTCATCATCATAGGTATCAGTTATACGAAGGCAAATGTTAAATACGAAAATAACACGTAAATGTTAAGAGCTTACAACAGTTAATTAAACAAATGAGATGGGTTGATCAATCCCTGAACAAAATATTTCTTGCTGCGCGAGGTGAAAACATGAATGTTATGTGATGATTTTAAGTCGAAAGGCAATGATTTCCAAATAGCTATGCTTGTAAACAGGGTTGTGAAATTGCCGTAAGTTTGTCCTTACGGCCGGCAAAAGAAGATTATTGCGCTGTGCAAAACGAGCTTAAATGTAACGATCGTTTTACAGCAAATACAAGCGCCTGGCAACTAAGACGTGCCCCCTCATTCGTTGCACCGAACACTTCGCAGTTGTACTCTGCGAGTTTGGAATTTTCACCCTTTGTTGTCTTAGCAATGGATTCCATCAAACATACTCCCAGTAGCATCAATAAGCACACGCACGAAAGCAGAAGACAGGCGTGGGCTCGGACGCTTGAAAGGCAACACGGCTCCCGACCTGGTGTATTCTACGTACATATAGCAGGGCCTTCGCCCACGGGTTTTCACAAGGCCTGTGTAGTTCACCGGGAAAAACACATCAATGGTTTCGCCTTCCGAGCACAAAATCTAGAGCGAGCCGAGGAAGTCGTTATAGCGCTTGCTGCTGGGGATCCCAATTCGGAAGTTATCACGGACTCCCGGAAAGCATGTGCTCATTACTTGGCAAGGGAGATATCCTCCTTAGCCAGCCAAATTCTGAAACGGGCTCGCGCTGATCCAGCCCTGAAACGCATCGTATGGGCTCCTGGATATCAGGGCTTACGAGCTAATGAGGCCGCTGACGCGGCCGCCCGAGCGCTTATCCACCGGGCTCCTCACCCTGGCTCTTATGACTCGGAGGCCAATACACCGCTGCTGCGGTTCAAAGAAATTCTAACATATTATCGCGACACTCACCGCCTTTTCCCGGCTCCTGCAAAGGGGCTGAGTAAGGCGGAAGAGCGAATTGTAAGGCGCCTGCAGACAGGTACTCTACTCTGTCCTGCAATCTTAAAGCATTTCGATGCGAACACAGATGGGCGGTGCCCACACTGTGGGGAGACCTGCGATACCTTCCACATGGTGTGGGCATGTACGAAAAACCCCCACCTGCCCCCTTCCCCTACCCCATCCCGAGAGGTATGGGAGACTGCCCTCCTCAGATGCTCGTTGCTATAGTCCCAACGGGCTCTGGTGAGACGGGCGCGAAACGGGGCCTCGTCATGCGGTGTCCCTGACTAGGGACGCCGACCATGAAGCGGGGTCATGCTTTGGCACCTCTCTCTTTCATAATAAATGTTTTTCATCATCATCAAACACATACAATAGTAAGGTCCCAAAAGCCTTACTGCCTTAGGTGTCCGAACATAAGCTTAAGCGGTGAGTTTCCTTGGCGCTTGAATTAAGCTTAATAATGTCTTGTTTATTATAATCATTCATATTTGTAGGCGCCTGGAGAAATTCGCGCATATCAGGAGCTGCTTCACACGCCCCATCAAGGCATCATCCTGGCATCTTTGTTTCCTTTGAGTGCTTGCAGTTCACTGCGGTGGATTTGATAGTATTACACGGGACAAACGAGTACTCTGTGTTCTGGGTACTCCTTTAGTTCTTAAGTGTATAAGTCAACAAGCGCACAGAAGCGTGCTGCCTTCACTCGCTTAAAAGAACCATCGCATGCCTGGTGACAATGAAATATACACAGCGCTAACACTAAAAGAACAAACGAGAAGATATCAGCCAGAGCTCCCTTTAACAAATTTTGGCGGGAATACTCTACAGAAAGCGCGGTTTCAAATGATAAGCTGCACTGGGTCGCAATATCATCTCCTATAGTAGTACACATAGCAAGAAGAATTCAAAAAGGACGGGAGGGGGAGGCACTGTAAACAAACACCACACAACGGCGAATCACGCATTCTGCAGAGCTCCTCTTCCACACACGCAGCTCCGCTATCCTTCCCTCTCATTGCCCAAGTTATTCCTTCACCCGTGCAAGCGACTGGAATCCTTTGCCTCGCTGGTATATACTGGCAGAGAAGCTTTAACGACCAGAACGTCGTCACCTTGATCTCCCTTGCCGGCATGCCTGGCACGGCGGCCTTGCAGCTGCCAGCCCGCGCCTGTATTTTTAGAGAGAGTCTGTGTTGCCGCTGCACAAGGCACGAGGAACCGCCTGGCGAGCAGCGATGATGATGATGACGATGATCATGAAAGCTCCCGAGCCCCGTGAGCTTCAGAAGGCGTCCAAAAGAGTAAAAGCACGTTACTTGGACGCCAACGTCGTTCGTATACGAGTTCACGTGAGTGTTCGCTTCTCACCTCAGCTGCTTGCAATTCAGACCAACAATTGCCTTGCCCCACATGTATCCCTCCCATATACCTTCTCTGGAAACGCTTCACTGCACTTAACTTATTCACTGCGATACCACATAACGCGCGCACGAAACGAGCGCACTCGTCAAAGGAAACGCGAAGGCGCGGACTATATTGCGGCATGTCAAAAAGCATGCAGACATGTCCGTAAGTAAAACGTCGTTCACACTAACTGATAACACGTTCACAGCTTCACACTATAGTTTTATCGTAACAAGTTACAGACTGACATTGTTGAAGAGATCGCAAAATACGATTTAGAACAGGTAATGTCGCAGGAGCCAACGTTTCGACAGGTGGAATTGTCTTCGTCAGGGCGCCGACTGCCTTCTCCAGCGTTCGTTTATGTACGCTATTGCACCCTCCCCCGTCCTCAGAAAGACAGGAGAAGAAGAGCAGCACGTGCGAACAATAACAATCATCGTGCATCTTTTAATTTTGCGATCTTTTCAATAACATTATGCAGCACTAACATTTTGCGATCTTTTCATCGATTCAAGCATCCATCTTCCCCTGAGCTTCTCTTCTAGACTGACTGTGTGATTCGCCTACAATGTACAGCAATTGGTCCGGCTGAACTGAGTCTCCCAAAGTCAACGCCGCGGCTGTATACGGGGTGCACGGCGCCAGTTCCTATACACAAGTGAAGCTAACACGCGATGGCTCTCCTCTTTGTGCTGCAGAAATAACACAGTCACCTCGAGCGAGAATAAATAATTCCACTGTTCGTTTTAGATGCATCTGCGGTCACGTGAGCCGCCCGCCACTACAGACCAGCAGCGCTACGGTCGTCCCTTCGATCCCACCAAGAGGGCTGGGAAAGATTAGGAACTGAAGAATCGGAACGAATTGTAAGGCTTTGCCAAACCAGGCGGAAAAAGAAGGGTGTTTATAAGAGTGCAGACACTCATACGACAACCGAGGGATGCAGTGGTGGAAGGAGAGTATATAGGGGAGTAAAATGTGTGTGTAGTACAACGACAAGACACCCGCCCGTCGATGAGAAAGGGAGAGCTAGGCGGTTATAGCGCTGTCTGATGATGAAAGCCTTACTTTTGTTACGTAAGAGGAGTAGCCCACAAAAAGAGTATAGAACGGGTGTTGGTTGCGGCATCCCCGGTGGTCCGGCGGTGAGAGCCCGGGCCAGCGCATGAGCGCGCTCATTACCTGACATGCCTGCATGACCACACACCCTATATATGCGAGTCTGCGTGCTGTGTTCGTATACAGTGTAGAGAGAGGGGGAGGTTAAGGGGGGACGCGCAGTCGCGACACCCCATATATGGGAAAGTGTGTGATGTGAACTTGGTGTGAGTGGCACAGCCAGAAAATTATATATGTATATAGCCTGCCCATCCGCATATGGCTGAGTTGTCTCACGTATGCCATGCAATGCAGTGAATCTGATACAGTTCAGAATTTCTTAGCCACCATCCCATCATCTGCATTACCCGAACTTCCATCCGTGAATAAGAGCAGGCTACGTACAGGGCCCTGGGTAATCACAATGGTCCTTGTGGCGACTGGGGTGCATTTTCGGGATCGGAGCCTCAACAAATATATATATATATATATATATATATCCAGGAAACGACTGGGTATTTCGCACGAAAGTGCGCCTTCGAAACCGGCTGTAAAGACTGATCGACGCTACTCACAATGCCGACTCCAGATGAAAGCCTTCAGCTTGCCCGCTAGGTTCACACTGTATCATGACAATGGGGGAACTTCTCTACCCAAGCAGCCGCTTGTTTGGCTTCATAAAGCAGCTTGAAGACTTGCTCACAGGTTGCTTCTAAAGCTCCACGCAGGCAGCATTTTAGATGTGTTGACAGTTGTAAAAGGTGGCAAGAGATTAATTGCTCAGGCCATGCTTCGACTCTGCCCCGATAAAATAATACACTTCTACGCTGTAACAAGGCTTCAGTTTTGCACCAAGGGGCTAAACGTAGGCAATGCAGGCAAATGCGAAAAGGCAAAAAACTTAAAGATAAGCCTCTGCTCCTAATTTCTTTCTCGGTCAACAAAAGTTCTGTTTTTAAAATTGATAATCGTTGCTGTGTTTGCGTTGTACTGTGCATGTTAAGAGTGAGCCATAAAAACTTTACCGAAGAGTAAACATTCTGTTGCTATTTTACTGGCCCAAATACAAGAAAATACAACCATTTGTGGAAAAAAAGACAAAACAGCATGGCATAATCCCACTCCCATGCGAGCTAAAACAAGAAATCCTTGACTATGTGGCCTCCTTGTTTAACGTATTCATGAAAGCCTACTTTGATGCTTTTTATAACACAAACATGGCAACTACAATGACCTGCCAAAGTATCAGTGCATTTGAATAAACATCACTGTATTATCTGAGTATCAATGCGTGTCTACTATGCAATCTGGATGTGTATACCACTTATTGCTAACTTTTGTTGATGTTACTGCATATTCATACTCCTTTTTAATTTTATGAATAATATGTATTAATCATTCATTTGTGTTTTTGTAAACTTATTGCTTCTTTACGCAATGCAAGGTGTGCTACTAACAGTTCTCTTGTACCTTTATTGTGGTTTTTTTTATTAGTTGCGAACATTTTTCAAATGTGCATTAGGCTGTTACAGAGAAATTGCCATCCACTGTGTGCTGTTGTCTGTAAAGGGGGGCAAGTCCCCGTTCAGATTGTCTTAGTTTTTTTTTTTTTTCCTATTTCCTCTTTTTGCTTTGACAAGGAAATGAAAGTAAATGATCGATATATGTGCCCTCCGGGGAGTTAAAGGTACTGTGCTGCTCCAGCAAATAAACTTCAATTTCTTTTTTCTATGAACAGGCGCTCCAAATTAAATCGACACTTGGCTGATTTGCTTAGAGATATCAAATGAATATGTGTTCCTCTCTACTTGTATATATTTTTAAATAAAGCTTATTTACACTATTCAATGTCTATTATGAGCAACTCCAGAACACAAGCACATGCATTCCCCGATGTATCCCTTGAAGCAGGGAGCCATCCTTACAAAAGCGTATATATATATATATATATATATATATATATATATATATATATATATATATATATATATATATATATATATATATATAGCCACCTCCTACAAAAACTGAAAGCACTATGGGTATTTCTGGTTGCGTGCACTTGTGGGAGTTATTGTACACCTGCAGATGCCATTTTTGGCTTTTCAGGCATGCATTTCCAAGTAGAAAAGGCAGTGCGAGAGACGGACAGTGTGAAAAGTGCTATGTGGTGAACCAGGGCAGTGTATGGCATGAATACTGCCGCCCATGGGGGTACGAACCCTGATATTTGCGCATTATAAGCTTTGCATATAGCAATAATTATTACAGACCGCATAGTAACATGTCCGCCTGGTGCAAGCTCAAGCATGCGGGGGGGGGGGGGGGGATAAAGTCCATCAGTAAATCAGTAATTCTAGTGGTGTATAAGTGGACAGAAAGGCACATAATCACTAGGCCGTAGACATGAGGTCCTCGTAGGTCCTACGAGGCCCTCGTATGGCTTACGTGGTATACGAGCCTCGTATCGTATGACACATATCCAATGATATCGTATATACGAGCCACGTACAACACACGTACGAGATTTTTCGATAGGGTTGTTATCTACCTATCCTCACTGCATTCATTTTCTTAAACCAAAGCGAGCGTACACAAAACTGTCGTGTGGAAAGTAATGTAAACAGACATTTAAGACATAGTAAGGTCAGAACAATTTCTAACCGAATTCTGCACCTGGCAAGGTAGAGGTGTTTTGCATACAATTTCTTGCACAAATGTAACTCACAGCGTGTAACGTGTCCTGAACACTACTGCGACAAAATCGGCGTGGCGTGAAGTGCAGCTACCTTAATTTCACCACTCCAATGATGAAAGAAAGATTATTATTATTATTATTATTATTATTATTATTATTATTATTGTTGTTGTTGTTGTTGTTGTTGTTGTTGTTGTTGTTGTTGTTGTTGTTGTTGTTCCCGCAGCATGGCGCCCTGCCGAGATGCGTGCGTGCCCTGCTCGTGCCCTTTTTTTCGGTAAGCAGCAGTTTTTCCGCTGTGAAATTTGCGCAAAACGTGCGCACGCGAAGTGTGTGACTGGGCCGCATGACCAATCTGCAGCTGTTAAAGCCCGGATCGCGTTCATTTTCCTGCAATTTGTGCGATTCCACCCAGCACGGTGGCAAGCCTAACGACGGAGACGGAGGCATGCGCGACGGCGGCGCTGTTCCTTGCAGCCACGTGGCTTCCCAACCGGCCCACCCATCGTCCCTTCGGGTGACTTTGGCGGGGAGGTAGCCGCGGTCTTCGCCGCCTGCTCCTCGACGCGCTGGAAGGGATTTCGTTCCTGAGTGACGAGGTCTCACAGCTGCGGGAGGATAATGAGCGCCTGCGAGAGGAACATTCCCGCGTAGCTGAGCAGCAGGTCCGTATCGTCGCCTCCCTTCGTGGTGAGGTTCGTTTTCTGCGCGATGAGCTGACACGCCGCGTCGCCCCCAAGCTAGGGGAGCGTCCTGCAGTCCCCAACGGCTGTTCAGTGTAAATTTTCCGTGAACCCCGACACCCCCGTGACCTCGGATACGACTCACAACACCGAAACGCTCCCATATTTTACCCCACCAACAGGTTTTCAGCGTAATTCGAAGCTACGTTCTGTGGATAGTACGGAAACCTCTTCGGCCAATGACACAGTGAGTGCAAGGACGGAAAAGAAAAGAAAAACACATGCATCTACTGGAGCCATGGAGTCGTCCACTTTGTTAGTGGCTCAACGACCCCAGCGGCAGAGGGATATATTTGTGTCCAAGTTGAGCCCTGATACTACAGCTGCTGACCTCAAGAAACACATTGAATCTGTTGACCTTTCTGCCCTTTCCTGCAGGCGGCTCCAAAACAAAATATCCTTCTTACTCCTCGTTCTACGTCACAGTTGACGAAGATACATTGAAAAGTATGAACGACCTGTCAATGTGGCCGTGCGGCTGCATTTTCAAGCCATTCCGTGGGATTCTCCACGACGACATGCTCCAGCCCTCAGAGTGCGCACCCGTAAGCAACGGTGCCGTGTAATTTGGATATATTTTATCAGAACGCTCGTGGTATTCGTACTAAGACGCCTGAATTCTTTGCTAATGTTGTTTCGTCTTCTTTTGACCTTATCGTGATTTCTGAACGTGGCTGCGCAGTGAAATTCCTTCATGTGACTATCTTCCGTCGAACTACACCACCTTCTGCAGTGATCGGGACTTCTGTGCAACTAAACAAAAAGGTGGTGGTGTATTGATGGCTATAGACAGTTCTCTAAGATCTATTAGACGCAAGGACATAGAAACAATTTCTGAATCGATTTGGATCGAAATTAGTCTTCAGCGCTGTGAAAAATTGTTGAATGGTTGTTTCTATGTACCACCTAGCGTTTCACCAATCGCTTTTAATCACATCATCTCTTCTATTGAAAATGTGGTAATTTCACATAATAAGCACAGAATTCTCGTACTTGGGGATTTTAACACACCGGGAATTGACTGGACCACACTTAATTTTTTTCATTATCATCATTTCTTAGAGAACAAGTGCAGCGTATTGTTCGATTTTCTCGCTTTTAATTCCCTAGAGCAACACAATAGTATCGCCAATTCCTGTGGTAACGTCTTAGATCTGTGTATTTCTAATAATCAACCTATCGAAGTATCACTATCACATTTCTCTTGTTCATCCTGACAAATTTCACCCACCACTCAACTAACACTCTGTATGTCACCAGAAAAACCAAGCTTTCCTGGAAAAATCGACAAAACGCCCAAATTTGCCTTCAAGCGAGGTGACTACGTTGGCTTGTACCATGACTTATCCACGACAGATTTGTCACTGGTAACTGACAAACCCAATGCTGATGATCAAGTCGATCAGCTTACGGAACTTATCTTTGACCAGCATGCGCAAGTTCATTCCCCAGTATACACATAAACGTTGTAAATATCCCTCTTGGTTCTCATCAGAACTTATAAGTGCACTAAAACAAAGATCGCGCACACAGGAATTATAAATGTTCTCAATCAACTCATTTGAAGGAAGAATTCTGTCGTTCTCGTTCTCTTTGTAAACGCCTATATAAACGGGATCACAGTCTATATATTTCATTTTTAGAAAAAAGCGCGTCTGACAGGCCGGCTGAGTTTTCGAAGTATGTACGCAAACGGTCGAGCAAAAGTGGCGAGTCCTTCAGGATACTGGACTCAAATGGAGTAGAAGTTCAAGCCGTCGCTGACCGTTTTGCCATGCATTTCTCATCTGTTTATAAGTCCCCAGCCTCTGTAGCTAGTAACGGTCGACGGGTTGAGGCAGTTGGCACAGCTGATGCTGTGTCGCTAGATGAAGATTCCATTTCAGAATGCATTAAGCGCTTGAAACCACCCTTTTCAAATGGCCCAGATGGCATCCCCTCTGCCATACTAAAAGCCTATGGCAGTATACTTGTACCAGTATTGACTACTATATTTAATAAGTGTCTGCATGCTTCAACTTTACCTAGCATGTGGAAAACTGCTCGTGTTTTCCCAGTATTTAAGTCTGGCTGTAAAAGTGACGTCTTGAACTACCGCCTTACTTCCCTTCTTTGTGCTGCATCAAAAATCTTTGAGCTTGCTCTCCACAAAATATTGTCTTTTGATGTAAAAAATTCATAGATTGCGAATCAGCATGGGTTTCTCGCTGGCCGCTCAACTGTTACTAATCTTGCCAGTTTCATGATGCAAGTCTCCACGCCTATATCGCAGAGAGGACAGGTTGACGCTATTTACTGTGACCTTAGCAAAGCTTTTGGACGTTGTCAGCCATTCGCTGCTTGTGGATAAACTTGCGCACTTCGATGTTCAATCTTCAATTGTGCATCTCCTGCACAGCTATCTTCTTGACAGATCATGTTATGTTGCCGTAAATGGCCAAACGTCTTCTTTGTACAAAGGTACTAGTGGGGTTCCTCAACGGTCGGTATTGGGCCCACTCCTCTTTTTAATTTATGTTAATGATGTTTCCTCGGTAATTCGGAATTCTTTCCTTTTGTATGCCGATGACAAAGATATTTAAGGAAATTCATTCAGTCGTCGATTGTCGCTTGCTGCAATCCGATTTGTGTTCTTTTTCTTTTTATTGATTAATTGATTAGTTAAGTGCAGGTATGTGTCTTCGGGGGACCTAATCCAAGACAGTGCCCTCTATTTCCGAGTGGGCATTTCCACGTCTCGCCGAGCTGCATACACGGACGCGCTGCACATAAATACGGACGGGGTCGCAGACAAGAAACACCTGCGACAAAAGAGCGCATGCGCGAGGTCGCGTATGTCACGCTGCGCGTGAACGCGTCAACACGATAGCGCAACCATCGCAGGCTTCAGCGATGCCAGACAATGAAAAACTATACCGCACGTGCGCGCGCGCGAACACAATCTTCCTAGAACGGCACACGTACGTACACAGTCACGAGAAAGTTTTGGGAACGTGACACCAGCAGATTATTATTATTATTACCGGGAACATAATTGCGGAAGAGGCGGCTCGAGGCTTTACAAATCACCGTGCCGGCCCGGACCTTGCCAAGGAAGACCCTACGCCCCTGGACCCTTGGCACGAGACCATTCTCAATTACTACAGAGCACACAGCAAACAACGTTGCAGAGGCAACCGCTCTGCGAAGGCTACAAACAAATACCTGAATCAACTTGCACGACTGCAGCGACGCCTACACTTTTTCGCATTACGCGGGAGTGCGCAGGACGCAAAGAAGAACACGACACAAATGACACACGGCAGTAATGTCCAGCACGGCCCTTGGAGATTAGCTCGACAGGTCCGGCGAGCTTAGCGGATGGCCCGTGCCAGTGGGGCCTTAGAATAGGGACTCCACCCTACCCCCTGTTTACTTTTTGTTTTTGTTTATTTTTTTTTACTTTCCTTCATTTTCTTTCGAGATGAGCAGTCAAACAAATATGTTCGGGAAAAGGTCAAACTCTCGCCATTTTAACTTTCTTTACGTCTTATTTTCTTTAGAGATGAGCAGTCAAACAAATATGTTCGGGAAAAGGTCAAACCTTCACAATAAAAGCATCGCGAAGGAGGCGTTGGACCAAAAACGTGTGAATGCAGTGCTGGGTGTGTACACGCAAAGTGCCTCAGCTGGCGACGCTTTGGCATTTTGTCGAACAGGAGCTCGAGCTGCCACAATTAAAAAGTGGCAGCGCAACATCGAAGCTTAATAACATGTTCGGTCGCTTGTTCGATATTATGAACTCGAGGAATCCCCTAGCAAGGTCCTACAAGGCACTCCTTCGCAAGGGGAACGAAGTCTCCTGGAAACCCGTTTTATGCTGAGGCCCGAGCATACATCAACTGGCTGAAAGATCGGGCTGGGCGTGCACTTAAAGAAGGGCTGAAAAAGAAAAAAAAAAGCTGGATTTCTTGGTTTCTGCAGATTCTGTCAAGAAAGGGCGGACCTACAACGTATAGTTTCGACTTGCCCTCGGGTACCCACACAGACCAAAACATATAAGACCAGAGAGCAGTGGGAGACCGAGCTGCTCAGCTCTGCACCGAAGACGACCAATAAAAGGCAATCCAGCAGGCCGAAGATGCCCAAGGGCTCGAGGCCGTCATCTAGGCATAGAGGCCTATAGGTCTCACAAATATGCTGCCTTAAAAATAAAGTTTATGCCTCCTCCTCCTCCTCCTCCTCCTCCTCCTCCTCCTCCTCCTCTAGGTTTCTTGATACGCGTGACAAGCACCGACGAATTGCTGGATGAGCTTGTCGGCCACGATCAGCTGAAGTACTGGCCGGCACAAACACTGAGTCAAGACTACGCCGAGAATTTCTTCGGGTTCATAAGTGGACGCGGAGGACATAACAATACAACAGCTGCACAGTTTATGGCTGCCTATAAGCGTCTCTGATTCACACGGAGGTGACGCCGTTAAGTTCCGGAAACTGTTCCCAAGACATGGTTTCCACATTCAATGCAACTACTGTAGCCACGGAAGATGTGAAAACTACGCTCACTGACATACGCATATCATCAATCCTGCAGCCCGAAGACCACGACTATACACATCGTATTTATTTGCCCGAAAGCCCATCTGCTATTGTCGATTCCGTGGTGCCATATGCATATATCAGGCTTCACTGTTCGCAAAGTTCGAACATCAATACCATGCAAGGAGCGCATCAATGTCATGCACTCAGATGAGCTGGCGCCTTTGATTAAGCAATGGAGCCAAGGTGGACGTGTTTCGCCATCGCAAGATGTCACTGACCTGTGTAAAGAAGTCGACGAGGGACGGCGACAGATACACGCTGAATGTGGTGCCATTAAGACGGCGATTTCAAGAGCAGAACACCTCATCTTGGAAGTCCTTGGTGCCTCCTCAGAGGAAAAAGTGCTTTCCAAAATCTGGAGGAGCACATCCATGACTTCGATCCGCTTGATAACCACGTTGACAACTTGTGCAAGGTAATCGCTAAAGAATACACAAAAGTGGGGATACACTGCGTGAGGAACGAGAGAAACTGAGAATTGATCAAAAAGAAAGTGAGACCACTTTTGTTCAGGAGGATTATCTTCTATCACCAGTAGGGTAGCCGCTAGAGCGGAAACTACGTAGCGGAAGTGAAGCCTCACTATCACCGTCCTACCAGATGCACGACGATAAGTCAGCTGCTGCAAAAACGCACAGCTTTCCCCATACGTCTGTGATTTTATTGGCCGCTTTTTTCTCTCTCTTTCCAACCAGTGTGTCTGTGTTAATTGTTACATGTTGTAGCAGGTAGCGCACAGTCAGGCATACGCGCAATGCTTTTGCTTGCGCGTATGCCTGACGCTAGCACATGTGATTTTTATGTCGTTCTAGTCTATACCACCGTAACAAACTGGCTACACGCACTTGGGAAGCAATATTGCTTGCGCGATGTGGTTTGAAAGAGCATTTTGGGTGTTGCAAGGACTTCAAACCAAGCCTGCGCCTCTTGGATAAACTTAATAGTGTTTTTATGTATAAACCATATATTGTTTTTGCTAATCTCTGATGAGTCAAATCAACTCACTCAGCCAGAACTGAGCTATGTGAATATTTTATGTACTGTTTGGTCTTAACATAGGTGGTGATTGGTGCAGCTACAATGCCAATCCTTCAAGATGTG
Organism: Hyalomma asiaticum; assembly: GCA_013339685.2. Lineage (NCBI taxonomy): Eukaryota > Metazoa > Arthropoda > Arachnida > Ixodida > Ixodidae > Hyalomma > Hyalomma asiaticum. The sequence continues at coordinate 108,121,038 of CM023483.1, read as the reverse complement.
ATGAGAGAGACTGCATTGTAGAGCTTCAGGCAATTTCATACCTAAGCCACTAGGAAACCATCGGTGAATAATTTGTATTAGACATTCGTGTGCTTTAGCACTTCTGTCAATGTTTTTGCTTGGGCGTATGCCTGAACGCTTGCACATGTGATTTTTTATGTTATTCTAGTCTAGTCAAACACGTGGTTTGGCCATGTGTTTAATGCTTTGAGTTAGCACTTTTACTAGCAAATAAAAGAATAACGTCACTAGTCTTTTTCCATAACTCATATTTTTTGCCCCTTTGCACAAGTAGAAATGTCTACATTTTGGCTGCAGCATACCAAAGTATGTTTGCATGAATGGCTGCTTTCGGGTCTGTTCTTGCTGTGTCATTCTGCGCAACCTGGAAGCACTGAACGAGGAAGAGAAACGCTCGAAAGAGGCTACTGTCAAGCTTCGATTACGTGAACCCCGTTGGTACCAAATGCGAGAACACAGACAACGATCGGACACTCCCGGTGTTGTAGACATATTCCAAGGCTGGAAGCGCAGAAGTGGATGCCCAGACGCCCGAGAAACCGGAGACGCTGCTGCGGAAGGTGCAGCACTTGGGCGCCCTTGGCCTTGTCCTGTGCGCGAGACCGCGGTGAGCTCACGGCTAATCCGCGCCTGGCTCTTAGGTGTTGGAATTTAGCGTGATCGGTGGTGTGGTCGGTGGCGTGTGCACAATGCGATGTCCATGGTCATGTCTGAAGGAACCTGACGACAAACAAGCGTCTGCACCCCTTTAAAAACGCGCAGGGAGAGACTGGGGGTAGAGACCTGACGGGGACCCTGACGGAGCTCTGCTCCTCGGCTTCTTACTTTGTACTATGTCAGTTTCAACTTAAATGTCCGCTTTGCTCTAGCGATGTATTAAGCTCTGTTGCTTTGCTACTCTACGCCGTCCCTCCTGTACTTCCCCCTTCTCGTCGGTCCCGTTGCAAGTTATGAGCACACCCTGCTGACGGCGGTGGCTAGCGCCGAGGTGCTGCAGTCATTTCGACGTCTCGAGGGCTGAGCTGCAACACGGAACCACGAGCCGTGTTGCGTTTGAAGATAAGGCGTCGGTGACGCGCGCCATGGCCGCGGGCACCGGCGATGTGGGGAATACGTGTTCGTTTCAAGCCCCAAGGTCGCGGCCACCAAGCTCGCGAAACCACCCGGGTGTCATTCGGAGGCGGCTCGCAAGCCACAAGGAAGAGTCCACCTTCTAACGACGTGAGGGAGGAGAGCCTGGCACGGACGCTTCAACCCCCGCTGTGCTCCGGCTCCGAGGGAGCCTCGCCTCCGCACGGCCACCCCTCCCGACTTGGAATGGCCCTGGGAGATGGATGAGAGGGAGGCGATGGCTGAAAGCGAGGAGATCGGTCAGCCAGGGTCTCAAGTGCCCGAGTTCGCTGTGGCGACAGTCGATTTTGAAATATAAACATCCAGTTTGCATTTTCCATTACCCGAAGTCGTGCCTTCATTAGCAACGCAAAGATTTGACCATCGACACGAACGGCCCACGCGCGACGCTACAGCTGTATCGTCTACCAGGCCGCAAGAAGGTGCGGGGGTCTACGCGGGATTCGTGGCTGTTGAGTGGTGAGTGCGGGGCTTTTTGTCTGCTGAGTTTTGCCAGGCTTTGTTAGCGTGGAAGAACAACTGGTAATTCGAACTATTGCTGTCACCAAGGTTGACTGCGGCAAGGTAGTTGTGTACAGTAAAGAAGGTCGCACTGAACACAGTCATGAATTTGACGTTGCTGCGTAAACCGGTGTTATTGCTGCTTGCAGAGGAGTTGCGTTTGGATGTTTCTGACGCGCTCTGGAAACCAGAATTGATCGAGGCTATTCTTGCTCTGGAGGCTGAGGAAGATGAGCTGACGGAATGCCTTGAGATAATTCGAGAAAGGGAAGCCGCAAAAAGACAGGCAGGGGAACGTAGAGAACAGCAAGAAAAAGAGCGTCAGAAAAGGGACCTCCAATTGAAACGACTCGAATTTCAACGCACGAGAGAGCGAGAGGAACGGGATCACGCGCTCGGGTTGAAGCGACTCGTGGTTGAAATAGAGTGCGTTCGAACGGCAGGGCAGAGAAGCGAGGCAAACAGTGCAGGGGAGCACATACCATTCAAAATTACAGAACTAATGCACCCTTATAAGCTTGGAGAGGACATCGGGTTGTTCTTAGTGAACTTCGAGCGGACGTGTGAGAAGCAGGGGTTCTCCCGCGAGTCATGGCCACAGCGTTTGCTCACACTCTTACCTGGAGAGGCAGCAGAAGTATTCGCTCGTTTATCCACGGAAGAGGTCGACGATTACGATAAAGTAAAATCCCGTTTGCTGAGGAAGTACAGGCTGTCCGCAGAGGCATTCCGGCGGAAATTCCGTGAAATGGAGAAAGGAAAGAGTGAGTCATGCACTGAATTTGCCTATAAACTGAAGTCCAACATGGAGGAATGGCTAAAGGAGGAGAAGGCCTACGGTGACCACGCGAAGGTTGAGTGTTTTTTACTAGAGCAACTCTACAGCCGGTTACCAGAGAACCTTAGGCATTGGGTGCAAGATAGGCCAGATGTTAACTCTGTGGCCAGAGCCGCCGAACAAGCAGAAGAATTCGTCACACGTCGGGCTCGCAAAGTAAGTGGCGGTGGTCGAAAAGGGGGTACCGATATGAGGTTCAAGCAAAAGAGAGGGCCTGTGAAAACGAAGAAGGAGCCAGGAATTGGGGATGCCCGAGCAGGAAATGCATCGGAGTCGAAACGCAACCCCGAACTTGCGCTAGAACAGCAAAGGAAGCTTGAACCGTTCCTCTGCTATGAGTCAGACTGCCACAAACCAGGTCACAGTGCGGCGCAGGGTAAGAAACCAAAGGTATGTGTTCCTATCCGTCAGTGGTAGGGACGAGAATATTGAACTGCTTGAACCCTACATGCGCGACCTTGAAGTGAAGGTGAAGCCACGCCGCGTACTGCGCGATTCTGCGGCTACGATGGACGTAGTTCACAGCTCGTACGTTGAACGGGAGATGTTCACGGGCGAGTGCGCCTGGGTCAAGCAGGCAGTATAGTCGAACAGAGCGTGCCATCCCGTGGCAAAGGTATTTATCAAAGGTTCTTTCCGCACGCTCGAGACGGAAGCTGCCGTGTCGCCTGCGCTCCCTCCGCAATACCCTTACCTGTTTTCGAATAGGTCTGACAAGACGCTGCGCGAGAGAGGGCGGCTGTTTGGAGAGGCTAATGTGATGGCGCTGACGCGTTCCAAAGCTCGAAAACTAGCTGCGAAGGCAGTTACCGAGTCACCTTTAGCTTAAATCAGCCACTCGCAGGACTCCCCATCAGAGGTCGAACTTGCGCCAGCGTTACAACAGCAGGAGGTTCCATCCGCGGAGGATGATGTTACGGCACAGGTGCCATCAGAAGTATGGGAACAGCATTCCAGGGACTTATTCGTAGTGCCTACGTCGGAAAGCTTACAGCTAATCGCAGACAGCATGACCTTGAGGGATGCACAAAATGAAGACCCGAGCCTGCGAAACATCTAGAGCAGGGTAAATGAAAAGACAGCCCCGGAAAACATATGCTTATAAGAAGGTTGGCGTACTGTACAGGATGTTGACAAAAGGGGCGTAATGTTTGATCAGCTGGTCGTGCGCCAAGCTTATCGACAGGATCTACTGCACGTGCTTGTCGCATGCAAGTTCTTGGGCTGGTCATTTAGGCGTCAAGAAAACGAAGGGACTGCTGTTTCAGGAGTATTACTGGCCAGGTTGTTTCCGCGATGCAGAACGATTTGTAAGGACATGCGACATGTGTCAGCATGTGGGGAAGCCGGGTGACAAGTCGAGAGCGGCGATGGAGCTGGCGCCTGTCATCACAGAGCCGTTTCGTCGACTCGCAGCGGTCAGTGTAGGCGCACTCCCGGCGACATCGTCGGGGTACCGCCTCGTGCTGACCGCGATATGCCCAGCGACTAAGTTCCCCGAAGCTGTTCCACGTAAAGAACTTAGCTCTGTGGAAATAGTTAACGCGCTCCTTTCCATATTCGCACGAGTTGGCTTTCCCGCCGAAATAAGTCGGACCAAGGCACTGTGTTTACTAGTGCTCTTACTACTACGTTTTTGGAAAGGTGCGGAGCAAAATTCAGTTCCCAGTTCAGTCTACCACCCTCAGTAGCTAACTCCGTAGAGAAGCTCCACTCCGTTCCGAAGCGAGTGTTGAGGGCGTTATGCTACGAAAGAAAGACGGACTGGGAGCTGTGTTTGCCGGCTACCGTGTTCCCGCATGAAGCCACGGGGTTTTCACCAGCCAAACATTGAAGAGCGCATCGAGAAGGTTAGTGGAGCTCGGTACATTTCCACGCTGGATCTTGTTCGAGGCTACTGGCAGGTTCCTCTCACCGAGCGGGCTAGCAGATATGCAGCGTTCATAGCGCCGTTGGGAACGTTCTGCCCCAAGGCATTAACCTTCGGCTCGAAAAATGTCCCGTACTGTTTTTCGAGCCTTATGGACAAGGTGTTACGGGGAGTAGGGGAATTCGCTTTACCCTACTTAGACGATGTTGCGACATATTCGTCCTCTTGGTCGGAGCACATGCAACATCTGCGAGTGGTTCTAACGCGTTTGCGTGAAGCGGGACTCACCGTGAAACCACCTAAATGTCATCTTGCTCCAGCTGAGGTGGTCTACCTAGGTCACCTAATCGGACAGGAGGGCCTCCGACCTTCTGAGCTCAAGGTGGCTGCCGTACGCGATTTCCCGCAACCACGCTCAAAGGCAGACATCTGCCCATTTCTAGGGGTCGCGGGTTACTATCAGTGTTACATCCCGCGATATTCCGAACTAGCCAGCGCTTTAACTGACGCTCTCCGGAAAACTGAGCCGCAAACTGTCGTCTGGGATGAACGTAAAGAGGAGGCTTTCAACACACTGAAAACCGCCCTAACAAGTCAACATGTGCTTAAATCGCCTGACTATTCGAAAGAGTTCATAGTTCAGTGTGATGCTAGTGAGCGAGGCATGGGAGTAGTGTTGCGCCAACAGGGAGAGGACGGTGAACACCCAGTCCTTTATGCCAGTCGCAATTAACTGACTGTGCGACAACGAGCACATAACGCAACCGAGAAAGAACGTGCGTCTCGTATGGGCTGCGCAAAAGCTGTCGCGCTACCTTGCGGGCTCGAGGTTTATCATACAGACAGACCACTGTCCTCTCAAATGACTGCAGACAGCTTCCAAAAATGGTCGCCTCCTGCGCTGGAGCCTCGTTTTGCAGCATTATTCATACGAAATACGGTACAAAAACGGGAATCTCAATGGCAATGCCGATGGCTTTAGCCGAAGCCTCTAAGTCATAAGTTGGCCTCGAATGTTTTTCTTCCTGACATAGTTTTTTTTTTGTTATTTCTTCCGTAGTTTTGGACAACCTGCGCGTTGTCAGGTTATAGCAACGAAATGAGAGGTGTGTTTAGTGATTCTAGTAATGTTATAAGGTTATCACTTTTGTGTTTAGGGTAAGCCTGGAAGGGCTCAGTGGGCACTTGCCTCGCGCTTGCTTATTGAGTGGCTGTGTTTCCCCGTGATTCCCCGCGGTTGTTTGTTCAGTCGATCGGCTCGACCATGGCGAGGATCTTGCCCTCCCAAAGAGGCAGGGCTTTGTTGTCGTCCGAGATCTCTTCGGACACCACGTCGGTTCCAAACTTTTGGCAAGAACGACGGAAGAAGTACCCGTGGTAGTTTCCCTTCTTGCTGATTAGAGACCTCAACCGGTGCGGCGTAATGTCTCGACCGACGAGCTTTTGTCCAGCACGGTATACCGCCTCCCCAGCGTACAGCAGTAGCCAATCGCAATCATCGCGGTGGAGGGGGACGGTGGCGCCTGAATCTGCGCGGGCACAGGGGCCCAACCGCCGCCCGGATCTGCCTGGGGACCAAACAGCCTCACCGACGAGACCCTGCTTTACGCCCGGAGGAGGAGCTCGTACCATTGTCCTTGGCCATTTTTTGGCTTTCGCCATTTGCTGGTGTCATAGAAGTCGCCTTATGTCAATAATTATGATGCGCATGTATAGTGTTAAAGCATGCTTGGAAACTGCTTTTTCCACGAGCGCCAAGTGGAAACGTGCTTCTGCCGCATTTTTGCTATAAGAACGGATACGAGAGCCCAAGGGCACCGTCTTTTCGTTTATGCTTTGTGTGTTTTAGATATCCTGTTGGAAATATGCTCTGCCCATGTCTCAACATGGCTTGGCCACGTGAAGTTGTTGTTCTTGTGTGTAGTATTAAGCGCCTTGCTCCAGAACGCGGAGTCTGAACCGCATAGCAACACCTCTGAGCCATGAGAGACTCGGGGCTTACACGCGGGTGGTGTCTTGTGTGATTTGTTTATCGTTGAAGGTGACCACCAGCACGCTGTGAACCATGGTGGCAACAAGTGCTTTCGTGAGCGATGCTTTCTGTGTATTATTGAATTGTGTGTCGGTGAAGGTGACTTCCAGCACAGTATGAACCACGATGGCAACCAGTGCGGAGTAGTTATGTTTTGTTGTGTATTTTATTTGTTTGCCGCTCAAGGTGACCGCTAGGACTGCGGAATCTGTTCTCTGTGCTTTTGCTGCTAGCCCAGTTGGTTGGTCTTGCTGACAAGTCGATCGCGTTGTAAGAACCTGTCGAAACTGTAATGCATGCCGATTATTGCGAGTATTGTTCGAGACGATTTCTTCTTATTTTGTGTAGCGTCAACCAGCATACCCTAATATCATTACATGGCTTTTATGTCTTATTAAATTGTATTTGTTCCTCGCTTGGAATAGGCTCTGGTTTCGTTCATACCAGCCACTGGCGTAAGCCAGTCACCAGAGGCCCAACCCTCGTGCCACCTCTTGGGAGGAGCTGACGCTTCAACCCCCCGAGTCGTGACATTTATCTGGCGTCCGCGACAGGACCTCTGGTTTAAAACAGCCACCGTAAACGAGCCCAGAGCCTTGACCAGTGATCCTTGTGGAATCTTTGTGGAATCCTTGTGGAATCTTTGTGGAATCCTTGTGGAAGTTTCCAGTTGAGCAGAGGCATCGAAAGTAGCAACTCCAGCAGGCGGGTGCTTGGTCTTGATCTCCCTGGTTGTGACGCCTAAGATTACTTCCGCCATGGAGTTGGCAAAGCTTGTAGCTATCGGCACTCAGCTTGGCCTGTCAGGAGCGGATCTCAGAAAGTGGATAGATGAGCAGGCAAAACAGCGGAAGGAAAGAGTGTTGGCGCGAGAGGCAGCAGAAAGAGAGAGAAGCAGCAGAGAAAGAGCACGCAGCAGTACTTAAGAAAAGAGAGCGTGAAGTAGAAACATTGCGGCTTAAGCTAGAGCTTCAGAAACTGAGGAACGAACATTCTTGAAGTGTTTGCAGTACACGAGAGATGCCGACACTGGTTAGAGGTTGAACACGAGCAGACTCCTCGTCGGGTTCGATGAAAGGAAAGATGACCTTGATGCCTATATACGGCGATTTGAAGGGATAGCGAAGAGTCAGAAGTGGCCAGAAGACCAATGGGTGATGGTTCTGAACACATGCCTGAGCGGGGCAGCATTGAGCGCTTCTGGGAGGTTATCACCGGAAGACGCGTCGAGCTACCCCAAGGTCAAAGCCGCTCTACTGAGGCGCTTTCGATTCACTGTTGAGGGCTCCAGAGAGAAATTTAGGTCTGCAAAGTTAGCGGATGGCGAGACCGCTACGCAGTTCTCGGCAAGATTGTGCCACTACATTGACCGCTGGGTAGAACTGATTGATGTATCGAAGGGCTATTGGTCGCTTCGAGAGCTTTTGATCAAGTAACAGTTCCTGAGTAGCTGCCACCCAGATCTAGCGATTTACCTCAAGGAGAGCAAAGCTGAGTCATTCGAGGAAATGCTGGAATTCGCCGATCGTTGTCTCGATGCACAAGGGGGCACTAGCCTAGGAAAAGTGAGAAAAGATGAAAGAGAAGGTTCACGAAGAACTGAAGAAAAGGAAATAAGGGGCAGCCCGAGGGCACCGCCAAAGCGCTATCTTTGTGGTAAGCTAGGACACCACGCGGCACAGTGCAACAGTAACTTTACAGGCCGCTATGGTCCGGTATGTTTTCAGTGCGGGAAATGAGGACACAATGCAAGTGTGTGTCAGCAGAGAGTCAAGGAGATAGTTCAAGTGTCATGTTTGTACCCCCTTGGTAAGGGAGACAACTGAGAACGCATGGCACGACAGAGAGGTGGAGTTAACGAATGGTGACAAAACTCCAGTTGTGAACGCTGTTATGCTGTCACGACCGCAATCAATACTTGGCGAGATCCCAGTTGTTGTTGGCAATATGTCCGGAAAGTCTGTCACTGTTCTGCAAGACACGGGAAGTTATACGGTAGTTGTGAGAAGGAGCCTGGTCGAAGACAAGCAGCTCACTGGGGAAAACCGTCCTGTGTATTTGGTGGATGGCAGCATGAAGATGTTACCGAAAGCCCGAGTGTACGTCGAGACACCTTACTGCAGAGGCATGGTCACGGCGTTCTGCATGAGGAAGCCGTTGTATGATTTAACACTTGGGAATGCAGAGGGCGTGAAAGTGCCGGAGAACCCAGCTGGAAAGCGCGGAAAACCGATGGAGCAATCGCCGGTAAGAGAGGAGACGACTGCTGCCGCCGTAACGAGGGCCCAGGCGAAAGAAGCGGTGAAGAAATTTGAGAAGCTCAAAGTGCCTGGCCATGGAGCTGAACCCGAACGGACGGGTGCCTACGCGGAAGAGCAACAAGCTGATGAGTCGTTGCGCCACTGCTTTACGAAGGTCGGCAAAACTCTCACGTGCCGAGATGGGAAGTGCATTATTCAATTCAGAATAGAAAATGGGCTGTTGTATCGCACCTACACTGAGCCAAATGGAAGATGCGTGCAACAGCTCGTCGTTCCGAGGGAACATCGAGAGCAATTACTCAGAATAGTCGATGAGGTGTTGACGTCAGGACATTTAGGAGCTCAGAAAACAAGAGAACGGATCAGAGAAGAGTTTTCCTGGCCGGGCCTTACCGTCGACGTGAAGAGCTTTGTGGACTTGTGTAATATCGTCAGCGTCACTTCCGAAGGCGGAGATACCAGTGCGAGCCTCCGTAGGTCTAAGTGGTCACTGCAGGGGTCTCAACCAAAGCTAAGCCGATATTAGATTTCCGCTTACAAATCTGACAAGCAAGGGGGAGAGCAACATGGTGAAGTGAACTGACATATACGAGAACGCATTTCGGGAAATGAAGAAAACGGTCGTGCACGCTCCTATCCTGCGTCCAATTCAATTGAAAGAACATGTCGGGCTCTGGCGTGGGGAATCCAAAAGTTTTCGGTGTACCTCTACGGTGCTCCATTCGTGGTTCAAAAAGACCACAACCACTCAGCTATTTAAAACAGAAGGTCCTTCGATGGCGTTTGCTATTGCAAGAGTATCAGTTCACCGTGAAGCATATTAAAGGAAAAGAAAACGTAGGTGCAGATTACCTTGAGCCGATTGTAAAAGAGAGGTCCCACAGTAGTATATACCAATGGGCAAAAACTGTTGAGAGTTGTGTGTAGTGACAAAGGCGACATTTTGTGGTTTGTTGAATATTATGAGATAATATTCTAAAAGTAGGGGGCAGTGTCACAGAAGTCGCCTTATGTCAATAATTATGCTGCGCATGTAAGTCTTAATGCATGCTTGGAAACGGCTTTTTCCACGAGCGCCAAGTGGAAACGTGCTTCTGCCGCATTTTTGCTATGAGAACGGATACGAGAGCCCAAGGGCACCGTCTTTTCGTTTATGCTTGTGTGTTTAAGATATCCTGTTGGAAATATGATCTGCCTATGTCTCAACATGGCTTGGCCTTGTGAAGCTGTTGTTCTTGTGTGTAGTATTAAGCGGCTTGCTCTAGAACGCGGAGTCTGAACCGCATAGCAACACCTCTGATCCATGTGAAACTCGGGGCTTATAATACGCAGGTGGTGTGTTGTGTATGATTTGATTGTCTATCGTTGAAGGTGGCCGCCAGCATGCTGTGAACCATGGTGGCAACAAGCGCTTACGTGAGAGATGCTTTGTGTGTTTTATTGAATTATCTGTCGGTGAAGGTGACCCCCAGCAGTGTGAACCACGATGGCAACCAGTGTGTACGTGAGTGGTGTTTTGTGGGTACTTTAATTGTTTGCCGCTGAAGGTGACCGCTAACAGAGTATGAGCCACTATATGGCAACAACAGTGTACGTGCCAGCTTCGGGCACACATCGGGGCTGCTGAAAGTGAAGACGAAGGGCCCAAGAATGTTATAAAAACGTCCCGGTGCTGCCCTTGAGCAGTCTGCTCCGGGATGGAGACAAGAACGCCGAGCAGCTCCCGGGGTTCAACGCAGCTAGCACCGCTTCCAGACACCACGCCTTGCCGGCCACCGGGGAAGCCCGCCACTGACTGCGTCACGCCGGCTTCAAAGGTACCTCGCAAGCGTCGCCGGTGTGGAAGGACTGCCACTGCACCCGGTCTCTGTAGGTTACTTTATAGTGGACTGCGGACTGTTCTCTTTGGTCTCGTCGATCGCGTTGTGAGAACCTGTCGAAACTGTAATGCATGCCGTTTATTGCTAGTATTGCTCTAGACGACTTGTTATTTTGTGTAACGTCAACCAGTATACCCTGACATCATTATGTGCATGGCTTTTATATCTTATTAAATTGTTTTTGTTCCTCGCTTGGAAAAGGCTCTGGTCTCGTCCATACCGGCCACTGGCGTAAGCCAGTCACCAGAGGCCCAACTCTCGTGCCACCTCATGGGAGGAGCTAACGCTTCAACCCCCGAGTCATGACAGCTGGCTTCCACTGTAGTTCACCTCCAGCCTCAGGCGTGCCTCGACAGCATCAGTAAAATATGGAGGAACTACTTTACGAGACGGGACGAGGCATAGACCCACGTCAGGTACGTGCTCCAAGTTGAGAAGGCTACGAGCTTCGACGACTGATCCCTCTTGACAGTGGATGCTGTCCCCTGCCATTCGAGATCTCCATCCCAGAGGGGGCAGCCTGTTAAGCTTCGATTACGTCAACCCCGTTGGCCCCAAATGCGAGAACACAGACAGCGAGCGGACACTCCCGGTGTTGTAGACATTCCAAGGCTGGAAGCGCAGAAGTGGATGCCCAGACGCCCGAGAAACCGGAGGCGCTGCTGCGGAAGGTGCAACACTTGGGCGCCCTTGGCCTTGTGCTGTGCGCGAGACCGCGGTGAGCTCACGGCTCATCCGCGCCTGGCTCTTAATGTGTTGGAATGTGGCGTGTGGTGGCGTGATCGGTGGCGTGGACGGTGGCGTGAGCAGAATTCGATGTCCATATATGGCCATGTCTGAAGGAACCTGACGACAAACAAGTGTCTGCACCCCTTTAAAAACGCGCAGGGAGAGACTGGGGGTAGAGACCTGACGGGGACCCTGACGGAGCTCTGTACTATATCAGTTCCAACTTAAATGTCCCTTTTGCTCTAGCGACGTATTAAACTCTGTTGCATTGCTGCTCTACGCCATCTCGCCTGTACTTCCCTTCTCATCGGTACTGATGCAAGTTATGAGCACACCCTGCTGACGGCGGCGATCAAGAGATACCTAACAAGTCTAATATAACTATATTTTCTGCACTCATAGTAAAACGTAAACTGCAGCAAGCAGACAATGTTCTTGCCAGCAGCTCAACGACGTATGTACGTGGCACGTGGCGTGGAGATTTTTTTCTATCTTCAATAGGAAGCGGAAAAGCGTCAGGAAGCCTAAGTGATATTCGAATGTGCAACTCGAACACGGAACTTCTGCGAAGGAAAGGAAAGTATGTACAATATCTTCAAACTCTGGCAAGTTGAGGGTTATAAGACTGTTCAGAAGCTTAGTTTCTAGCCTCTTTTTTTTTTTGTTTACACTTCCTCATTTCTAACCTGTGCGATACCTTCCGTTTAAGCAACGGTTAAGAGAGTCAGCCTGTAGTTATTGTAAGGACAATTCACCAGACACAAGATTTCGAGCGACGGGAAGAAGTGGCTGGCCGTATAATGGAGAAACCTCCTTCTTGTTCTTTTTATTTCGTCAGGGTGACACGCCTGGACCAGGACTTTAGTGGGCCGAAGAGAAGAAGGCACTCTACGCCAGTAAAGTGGACATAATTTCCAAGTGTGCAGCGGACACCGCTCTTCAGAAATGCCCCACTTTTCTTTTTTTTTTTTTTTACTATACGCAAGCGATCTCGTATACCCTATAGCGAATATGCCCGAACACTGCATATTATGAAGAGTACAATGAAAAATACGGAATTGTTTCCCAAGTGCTTTGCCCGAAGCAAGTATCTCAAGGTCACTGAATATTCGCCCTGACCTTCTGGAGTACGAGGAAAAGTGTCCCAAAGGTATCGAATGGCAAAAGCTGGCTGTCCGTTTCCATCAAAGCTGGGCGTTCCCTTTAGCGTTGTATGCATAATTTTACAATAACTACACTGATTTGCAAACGTAAACGTTGTTTTTCGCGTGTTATAGCGCTGACACTGCAGGAACTGCTGAAATGAAACTGGTCAACCGAAGCAGAGGAAGCTGCCGACACTTTTTGAATTTTGGAAATAAATGTTTCTTTGTTCTACTAGCTCAGGCCAGCTATATTTTTTTCGATTTCACTACAACGAAATTTTCGCTTCAACGAAATTTTTTCCGCGCACCGTCAGTTTCGTTGTAGCGGGGTTCGACTGTATTTCTTGACTTCGCAAGCTATAGTCAAACGTTGCTGAACTATGACAACGGCTACTTCTGTTATGCACATCACTTCGTAGTGTGCACTTTTTCATGATAAAAGTGACGTCCGTGCTTCAGTGCCGACGTTACGTTGGCCCATGAGCTGATCTTACACACCAGTGTAAGCAACGTTTCTGGCAAGCTTTCGATGAGTGCTCAGCTACACTCAATTTACACAACGTCTATTCACATTTTAACGCTTGTATTAAAGCAAAAAAAATGCAGCATAATATGCTACTCGCTGACGACTTCACATGAAATCGATTTCCATAATGCATGGGATCTGCCACTGTCTTTTCACACTGTTGATCTGATTTTTATTTATTGATGGCAACGGCACATGACAAAGCAGAATTAAACTTCTACAGGAGCAAGAGGAAATGTAAGGTGATACACATACCTTCATGTTTCTTTCTATCTCAATTATTTGTTCATGTAGCATGGACTCCTTTAAGACCACTAATTGATGTCAATGCACATGGTCTTCCAAAGTGCAATATGCTTACTTGCAGGACTCTTGGAAAGTATCCATTCAGTATAAATTTGGCTACCTGAGAAGAACCCTGGGTACGGTGCCTGCTGTTCTGGCAGCCAAGGAGGCCTATGGCAAGCGGAAACATGAGGACAGGGCTGTCACAGCACAGACTAAAAGGCAACGCCGCGTGGTAACAATCTCTGTTTTTAAGTTCATTTCCCAATTTTACAAGTAACAATTGCATGTGACTTAGCTGGTTATTAAGTCTACGGCTTCTTCACTTCAATTGTTCAACTTCTTTAGCAGTAAAATGGCAGTTGGCATAAGCTAGCTGGCTTTATTTTCATCAAGATCTGTTTGGAAAAAGGGGGGGGGGAGGGGGGGCGGATGACATAGTTAAACCAAGCTCAAGCAGCTTGTTGCCCTAATTCTAGGAGGATAAAGTTACCTTATAGAATGGTCTGTGTGACTTTTTTTTTCCCCCTGTTAGACAACAAGAATCCCACATGATGAGCATGATGAAGCCGTTTTAAAGGGACACATGGATTTCATGGAAAAAGAGATGTCTAGACGGTCTCCAGACGTCAATAAACTCAAGGAATCCATGAAGCAAACTCGTTCTTCAAGGAGAACTTGGATCATAGACAAAAAGCCGACAACAGCTCAGATACTTGAGAAGTATCCAGCTTTGTCTAATGCTGAAATGGTCAGTATAATGTGAATGCAACATTTGCACTGCATGCCTTCACATACAATATTTACCAGCTGTCTTTTTGGAACTCAAATAGGTTTACATAGGTAGCCTGTAAAAGGGTTAGTGAGCGTTCACTGAAGTAACCATTGCTTGCACAACAGTGTTATGGTCAATTTCCGAAAGGAATACTCATTCTTTACTGATTTAAAGCCTCATTGTAATGTGAAATGCATGTTGACGAGCAGAAAGTTGTCTGATTAGAAATTTCAAGTACAGCTCTGCTTTCAGATTTCTGGCTGTAAGATCTATGTTAAATACGGTGGCACTTCAGCAAAGTTCACCAAAAAGCTTTCTTGTGGACGTCCGATATGATTGTTACTTCGATCCCACATGCTTGCTTACCAAATTTATAATAGCACTTGGCACTGACTTCTGGCTTTTTTTTTTTTTTTTTTGGCAAAAGCACTTTTAATTTACCTCATATCTGAGGGCAAACATTAGCTCACGTGTAAAATAACCTGATTACATGACCATACAAAATAGCAATGGCATAACAGATTTCAGTAAATGACTTGTGGATTGAGACAGCTTTGTCTGCTTAGTTTTTTATATTTTCTCTTGCATTTATTTTCTATTATGGTTTACCCATGGTGGCATCTAGTCACGTCAGAGCTCGCCAAGCATACATTATGATGTTGCCAAGAAGAATAAGATTTTAGGTGGCAAATGACACATGGGGTTGATTATTTTGATTGGCTTGTTTGGACAAATTCGAAAATGCATCAGGGTGTATTGGGCATTGTCTATTTGTTTTTAATATTATCTCTAACATAAGCACTAGAATGATGTTATAAACTGCATCTGAAACATGTTTTTCTGGGTTAGTTTCATACTGACACCAAGTACTTCTGTAGAACCAAATCAGCTTGCTTTAGATCGAATGAGCCACTTCGCTATATCACAAAATTTTATTGTATTCAGCCGAAAAATTGGGATCCGCTCTGTAAATACCTGGGCACATCCATGTGCGTGTTTGTTTTCTCTATGGCGAATTGA
Source organism: Hyalomma asiaticum (assembly GCA_013339685.2). Classification (NCBI taxonomy): domain Eukaryota; kingdom Metazoa; phylum Arthropoda; class Arachnida; order Ixodida; family Ixodidae; genus Hyalomma; species Hyalomma asiaticum. The sequence continues at coordinate 108,106,024 of CM023483.1, read as the reverse complement.
CTGCCAAGTTTCTTTTTTTGAGCTCCTTTGCAGTATTATATTATGCTGGAAACCCGTTGCCCACTTTCGTAATTGGAAACAGATTTAAATGTATTTTTGTCATTATAGCTCCATGAAGAATTCACGGCGCTGACAGGCGTCGATATGGAAAAAAAGTTGTTGGAATTTCTCAACAACTATGGACACAAGTGTCTGGATTTGCTTAAACGCGGCGGCCACTCTGCAAAGGAGGTGGCAAAAAAGCTTGAAGAGGAGCTTCAACAACCTGACGAAAATGTCCGCAAATGTAAGCGTGTAAAGCATGATCAGTTGGTCTGGGTTTTCCATGTATTACTGCTGTGATTTTGCAATAACAATCCTTTTTCAGATCAGTTTGCGGTCGGTTTGATCGAAAGGGTGCCTCTTCTTGTGAAGGAGAAGCCAAAGTTTCTGAGCGGCCCTGTAAGCAACCTTACGTTTCATTTAGCAAAGTGCATTAGTAAAGTGAAGCTTTGGGCTTGTTTCTTTTGCATATTGAAACGGAAACAGCACAATTTTTTCACCACACGGGGTAAATGGTAAAGGAAACGATACAGACAAGCATCAAATTTCGACTGAAATATTATTGCACACAAAAAGTATATATGTTAAGGGCAATCCATCAATGGAAACACTAAAGCATGACATAATCTCCTGGCATGACCACACGCGCTCCTCTAGAAATGAGTTTCCTCCACATCAGTTTGTCGTGGAAGGAATTGCCATTTCTAGAAGAGCGCGTGTGGTCATGTCACGCTTTAGTGTTTCCGTTGATGGATTATACCCTTCTTGTGCAATAAAATTTCAGTCAAAAGTCGGCGCTTGTCCGTGTCGTTTACTTTACCACTTATTGTTCTCGTGTTAAAAAAAAAATGCTGTTTCCTTTCCAATATATTTTAGCACTTGTTTCTGTTAATGGCTAATACTAATGTTTAAACCTTACAGGACATCTACCCCACCCTTCGCTTCGAGGGAACAAGCATTCAAGAGGCGGAATACATCACAGTTACGTTTGAGGCCTTCAGCATTGATGTTGTTGACGTCATAGCCGGCATTAGTGCACTGATGGAGCTCTACTGGGTACTTGACATCAGGTATTCAGAGAGCAACAAACACACGCTCGCTCTTCTGGAGCACTTTTGCGACCTGCCGAGTGCGCCAAAATCTACGCTGCTTTTACGGACAATTTCGTCCATTCAAGGTGGACGAACAAGCATGGCGCAGAAGTGACAACTGTAATAATCCAATAAAGATTTAAATGTGTGTACTTATGAAATGCTGCAAGTTCTTTTGTCTTTATTGCTTCTCAGATGATGAAACCTGTGGTTTTCATCATGTCTGCAGAAAACGTTTGGCCGACAACATGCACAACAGCACCTTTGTCGGGCCACAACTGACTAATAGTCGGATTACTACCTAATCCTCTCACTATCTGCGGTTTCCTACACTGCGGTGTGCTACTAACAGCAATTAGTGAGAGGGTAGCGTATGTTATGTTACTAAGGGGTTAGGACTACTTACTAGCTGTGGTTACTAGAGGGTAGTAAGGGGGTAGGGCCCGTTGCTAACTGCAGTTACTAAAAGGGTCGTAGCTGTTACAAACATGCTGCTTGCTTCAGTTACTAAGAGGGCAGCATCTGTTACTAACATTCTGCTTGCTTCAGTTACTAAGGAGGTAGCATCTGTTCCTAAGAGGGTCGGAGCTGTTACTAATATGCTGCTTGCTGTAGCTACTAAGAGGGTAGCATCTATTACTAACATGCTGCTTGCTTCAGTTACTAAGAGGGTAGCATCTGTTACTAACATGCTGCTTGCTAGTTACTAAGAGGGTAGCATCTATTACTAACATGCTGCTTGCTACAGTTACTAAGAGGGTAGCACCTGTTACTAAGAGGGTAGCATCTGTTACTAACATCCTTGCTTAGTAACAGTTACTAACCACCATGTTACTAACTCCAGTTACTAAGAGGGTTGTAACATATGTGACAAGCAGTTAGTAACTGAAAGTTAGTAAGTATTACAACCTTTTTTTTTAAAGTGTATAGCGACAGCAACGCAATGCTTTTGCTTAAACTACTAGGGTGATTATAATAGAACAACAAAAATAATAAACACTGTGACCAACAACGTTAGCCGGAACACCCTGCGTTGCTGGTAGACTGTTGCGACTCATTAGCTCCAAAATTTTCGCGCGCACAACAAGCGATATGCCCTTAGCAGCAGCGTGAAAACTGAACTGCTTACAACGTTGCACAATGTATGGTGGACATATGAAAACGCCCACTGGGTGTCGCTGAGCCTATCACGCGCGCTCCCTTAAAAAAACAAAAAACAGAACAGTTGGAAAATACAACAAAACACAACTGTTTAATCCGACCACGTCAGCATAAGTTGCAGCGTCATGCATTCCGATGCCACACAAGTAGGCGATCACAGGAGAGGGCCGCCGTTGTTTACAGCAAAAGCTGCACATTCCTCCACGATGAAATGACGTAAGTCACTCTGCTCGTAAATCTATCCGCAGCCGGGCAGCACGTGAGCCTCCGCGATTTACGGAAGTCACGTGACCACCGGAGAAGGCGCAGCTGGCGAGATGGTGCGTGCTTGCGTGTGTGTAATTCAATCTGATGGCGTTCCGCATTTCGTGCTATATGCGCTATCAAAACTACAGCGCTAAAATGCGCTAGTTGCTGCAGTTAACCTTTATCACACATCTTTAAAAGCACAGTTCCGTTTACTGCCCAATGAAAGTAACAAGAACATTTAAGTACTCGTTTTGGCAATGAATATATCGAAACTGTAGCAGCACCTTCAAAAGTTCGTATACAATGTGAAGAATATACGCCCAGCGAACTCGCCGGCTACCACTCGCCCGCTAAATACGCGACGTATAGTCATTTCGAGATTTTGTCGACAAATTTGACTTCACCGATTCACGTGATTCTAGCATTACGAGCGTCCGCGCGACATCCGACAGCACTTAGTTCTGACGATTATTTTGCCATCAGGTCTCTGTAGACGCACATTATATACCAGCATAATAAAGGACACGATAAGGGTTGGTATACGCTTAACGCGGCCATTGCGAAATCACTATATATATATATATATATATATATATATATATATATATATATATATATATATATATATATATATATATATATATATAATGCAGTCCTCACGCAGCCTTCTTAATCAACCTGTCGCAATTAAGCAAACCCGCAGAGCGAATCACCCCTCAGTAGACGAACGCGAAGACAGAATAAAGCCTATATGAATCACACTCGCTATTACGGATACCGTCCAGGACACGCTGATTGCACAAACGGGAGAGAGGATGACGACGGTGCAGGGGATATTGCCTCGCAGGGAAGCAGGCGAGCGCGCGCGGGCAGTCAGCTTCACAACGGAACGGTGGGCACGTGCATATGGTGCCACAATAACTCCGACGTATATGCGGCCCTTTTATGCAGCCGCATATATCCGGGAGGCCACCAAATGAGAAACCACAGAGCACGCGAGGCTGGAGAAATATTTGGGTCGATTGTCATGCGCCCACGCATTCGGTCACACCCGAGGAGAGGCCGTGCCACGGCCGAGACGTTAGTAAAATTGCTCGCTCGAATCGCCGGGTGTACCCGCTTCTTTATATAACAGACTTTGTCGAAGCAGTGTAACGTGGCAGCGCGTTTGTCATTTTTGTGCAATATAATACAACTCCCCCCCCCCACTCCTCCCCCCTTCCTTATTCGGAATAAACCGCCGCTACGCTAGGGCGCATGTATATAATATATATATGTATATATACACCAGGGTTAATAAAAAAAATTATCCGCAATTTTCACATAACTCATATCGTTCGTACCGGCATGGGTAACCGTTTATTTTATTGTTATGCCGTTGCGGTAGCGCTACGCAACTTTAATAACCCCTAAATCCTCCACTTGTATTCCTTTCGTTGCAGATGGGTCATGGGAGCTCTCCATTAGAAGTTCGCGCCGATAGGAACAAGGAGCAGCAGATGGTCCGGTTCTTCTTCGTGGTCGGAAGGTGTGTCAGGGGTCGCAAACCATCAAACACTCTGCACAATATAATACGCCAGAAATGTTTTTCGGGAGGAGTTATGCGATGAAGTGTGGTGGGCGGAAAGAAGGTCGAAAGTAGGGGGATCGTGGGTGCTTATGCAGCAGTTAGAAAATTTCGGGGGAAGGGGGGGGTGTTTTGACACCGAACTCCTCCCTCCATCCATCCCTACCTTTTAATTACGCCCGATGGGTACAGTGTTTCTTAGGAGCGGGGTGTCTACGATTGGAATGGAAAATTCGAAAATGGTCGCCCAAGCGCCATACGCATGAAAGAGGTCCCATGGTACGGTCCAATCTACGGCCACAAAAGATGAAAACGATGACAGCCTTTAAGAGCGCGCGTGACGTGTGGTTTTAAAGATACAAGTGACTACTGATGAAGCCTGCAGGTCGTCGCAAATCACTCTCCTCTTCATTCTTTCCCGTTATCACTCGCTATTTCTCACTCCGGTCTGTGCTCTCCGCCCGGTACATGACGCTTGTGCTCTCTACATTCCCTCTCATTACCATGCGGATACGCTCCACAGCGCGGCTTGGAGCCCCTGAAGACCTGGAAGGACTGGGAGACAATGCTGTGCTCCGAGGACCCGGCCGCACAAGACTATGGCTGCCCGGCTGACCAAACACAAAATGTTTGAGCACGTGGAGCCCCGCGGGGGCCCATGCGGGCGGGAACTTGCGTGTTCGATACTTTCCAGGTATACAATAAAGCCTCTGTTCTCTCCTCCGCATGGTTCGGCTTATACGATCGAAACCATGGATCCGTAAACAGATTTGGGTTTCATGGAGTCGGTGCAATACGAGTCCCAAAACAACTGACTGTGTCGCGTAAATAGACGCCCGAGGGCATCTGCCAAAAGCATTTGGATCGTCATCTTAGAACCATTATCACAGGCGACTAAACCATGCACCCATCATTACCAGCAGGAGGGTAAACGGCTAGAGTACGGAATGCAAACGTCCACAACACTAGCTAAAAACCCAACCAACCGCACTAAAGCTGATGCTTACCAACTTTTTTTTTTTTTGGGCGGGGGGGGGGGGGGGAGGGAGGATGGAGTGAGGGGCGCACTGTTAGCTGGACGGAACAACATTATCAGGACAATCACACAACAATAAACAACGCGCGCTTCAGTGATACGCGCTGAAGCCTGCGACATATGAAGCAAGCGCTGACGACGATACTGTCGAAAGGGCACGAAAATGCCCCGTCCACACACTGCTGTCCACAAGGCTGGAACGATCGGGAAGCTCAAGTATGAAGTATGTTGACTCACTCTCCGCATACAGTCCTGACCTTGCCCCCTTCTGAGACTTGTTTGATCGCTTGTATGGTCGCCACAAAAACAGGCTTTAAGCTTCAAGGGGCCGTCAATTCACGCCGGACCAAGATGTGAAGGACGCGGTGCATGCGTGGCTTCGCTGCTCGACCTAAAAACTCGTTTTCCCAAGGGGAATCAGAAAAGCTTGCGCAACGATGGACCAAGTACGTTGCAAAGCAAGGGGACCATATCGAAAAGTCATAACGTGAGTTTGTGATGTGCAGTGCAATAAAACTTACTGCTACACTGTGGACATTTTTTTTTTACTTGCCCTCGTATATGAGGGTTATAAACATTATTCCCCAAACAGAGGAACAGCTGCGTCAATCCAGATAAGAGCGAACAAGTGGGTCCTGGCCACCAGTCCCAAATATGATAAAATTTGATGAATTTGATGAAATTATTGCGATACACCACACAAATTATAAGGGCCAGAAAATGCTTCGCATTTAAAAACAAAGTCACAAGCTTGGTAAACACGCTAAAGTATCCGCAACTAGGGAACTTCTGCAGCGAAACTATAGGCTGAGGACAATGAATATGAACTTTTGTATCTGCACCTTGTGCAATAAGTTTCGTCGCGTTGTCAAATCCGGTGCCACTAGTTGATCGTTAGAGCTTTCTTTGCATGAATAGAATATTTTCGTATCGGCGCTGTAACATAAGCTAAACGCATCTCTAACCACCAATCTATGCTGTCAACGATGAAAATACGGTCACTAAATTGTGCTGGAAGACTCTTTAATGCTATTCATTGGAGAACATTGTTCAAGATGCGTAATGGCTTCGCCAAGAAGTACAAGGTTTTAGATGCTGCAACGACACATGCTGTCGATTATTTTGATTGCCTTGCTTAAGCCACTAAAATGTGTGTGTGTGTGTGTGTGTGTGTGTGTGTGTGTGTGTGTGTGTGTGTGTAAATTGTACAAGTCGTAAAAAAGCACCAAAGCATGCAAGCAATGCATTACTAAGTGAACTGCCATAAAATGCATTTTACACGTGTTGTTTGATGAGAGGATAGTGCATGTGTCACGAAAATTGCTGAGTTAGCAGTTATTAGAGGGTTGGACTTGTTACTACCTGCAGTCACTAAGATTTAGGGCCAGTTACTAAGAAGGTACTGTGTGTTACTAACATGCTGCTGAGTTAATTTGCTAAGAGTGCACTATAGACAGAGAGGGAACTGAGAGAAAGGCACGGAGGTTGGCCAGAATTAAAGCATCCAGCTGGCTACCTGCACTGGGGGAAGGGAGAAGGTACATAAAGACGGATGGAAGAAATAAATTAACGAAAATAAGGAAGAAAAAGGAAGGCAGTATCTGTTACTAGCATAGTGCTTGCTCAATTACTAAAGGGGTAGTACCTGTTACTGACTGCAGTTACTAAGCGGGCAGTATCTGCTACTGATTGCAGTTACTAAGGTGGTATATCTTCTGCTAACATTGTGGCCCGGTAGTGGTTACTAACAACCTCGTTACTAACTCCAGTTACTAAGAGGGCAGTAACATATGTGACAAGAAGTGAGTAACTGAAAGCCAGTAACCGCTACAACCTTCTTTTGTAAGAGCGTACTTCGACAGAGGCGGCCCGAGCTGATTACGCAAAAGCCTTGCCATACTGCGGCAGACACGATAAAACGCAATGACATGTGGGGGCAGCGTGAACATCTCAACGGTCGGAAAGCCGAGTGAGGCTACACCGTAGAAGGACATCTCGGCTTGGTCGTGTGGATTTGAGTTACCGCTTACACGCAGTAACTCTAGACGTGGGCTGACTCATTGGAATGTCGTGGAACAAAAAGCAAACGGCTGAAGATGGGCACGCAGCCGTAGTACACCCATGGCTCAGATAACGAAAGACGAGAACCCCTCCGCGTGCCTCGCGAGAGACAAGCGAGGCAGCCCTTGCAGCGCTATGCATAACGACGCCATGGCGTCACGCTGGACGCGTCATCTCGGAAGCTTACGGACCCACATGAGTGTTCGCGCGTACTGGCAGGCATCGCAAATCGAAACCCGGCTGCCCGTCAAGCCAGGCACCTCCATCCACGCCGAGGCTGCTTTCACCTGAGAGCCACTATATAGCTTCGACGCGCAGGCCTCGCCTTTTGTTTTCATTGACACGGCCGCGTACACGTACGAGTGTTTGGGTGGACAGCTATCTCTACCAGCAGAGAGCGAGAGCCGACTGCGCGTCGCCTGCCATCAGCAAGCAGCGTCTTGCGCCGACTGACGCCGTGGCGGGCGGAACAATGGACCATTATATTCCGGGCAGTCGCGTGAACACACACACGCACATCGGAAAACATCCCCTTCCCTCTTCTTGGCTCTGTGGCCTGACAGGTCTCGCGACAACGCCACGCGGACCTCGCTTCAGAGGAGACGCGCACTGACACTGTAGGATTGTAGGCGAGTGCTTTGTCACATAGCCGCGTCTATAGGCGGAGTGAACGTACATCACACGACACAATGACAGAACCTGGTGCAGCATATGCTGCAGCATGACAAGACTGATACGAGTTTTCGAAACTGACGTGAACTAAAACTGTTTCCTGTAAACAAATACGACGGATTAAAATGGGGCTTAACAAGCCCCTTCAGAGATAAGCGCGGGCTTTTTGCGCTCCGTGTGAAAACATGACAAAAAAGTTTGGGCCATGCTATAGCCCTAAGAGCCATTGTGACATTCCAGGGCAGCAAGTTGTCACAGAAGTCGTCTAATCTCTCTCTCACTTCTGCAGCGCCTACAATATTAAAGCACACTTTGAAAACGGCCTTTTCCACGGGCGTCAAGTGGAAACGAGCATCTGCCGCATTTTTGTCTCTGAGAACGGATACGAGAGCCCAAGGGCGCCGTCTTTTTGTTTATGGTCATGTGTTTTGTTTTTGTTTTTTTCATAATCTGCTGGAAATATTGTCTTCCTAAGCCTCAACGTGGCTTGGCTATACGTCAGACTCGGTCTCATGCATGCACGTAGCCGAGCTACGTAAGACCGGGTGGTTACGTGGGTGGTGTTTTTTGCGTATTACTTAACTGTCTATCGGTGGAGGTGACCGCCAGTGCAGAGAGGGTCACGATGGCAACCAGCGCGCGAGTGAGCGGTGTTTTGTGTGTGGTTTAATCGTTCACCCGTAAAGGTGACCGCCAACATAGTATGAGCCACGATTATGGCGGGAATGGTGTAGTGCAAACCTTCGGGCATGCATCGACACAACTGAAGGAGATTATGAGAAGCCCGGGAGAGGTTATAAAAACGGTGCGGTAGTGCCCTTGAGCAGTGTGCTTCGGGGCCGAGGCAAGAACACCCGAGCAGCTCCCGGGGTACAACGCAGCTAGCACCGCTTACCGACACTGCGCCCTGCCAGTCAACGAGGAAGTCCGCCGCCGCTGACTGTTTCTCGCCGGCTTCGAAAGTCCCTCACGAGCGTCGCCGGTGCGGAAGGACTGTCAGAAAACTGTCACTGCGCCCAGTATATGTATGTCACTTTGAGTTTACAGTGGACTGTGGATTCTGTTATTCGCGCTTTAGTTGCTCTTATTAAGCCGATCGTGTTACAAGAACCTGTCTGAATTGTCTGCATGCATGCGTGCTGCTTCTGCCACTCATGCTTACTGCTTCTTACTCGTAATGACCTACATTTTGTTCCTGTTTTGTTTAACGGCAACCATCACACCTTAAGAACATTATGCACCTTGCTGTTGTCTGCAGTGCTCGAGCGCGGCACCGCAAAGCAACGCCACATGTGCTGCGCAAAGCCCCGCGCGCACCCTGGCAACTTCCAAGAGGACACCCTCTCGACGGCACAGCCCCTTTTCGAGGAAACGAGGATTATCCCGGCGGGGAGTCGCGGAAGAAGAAAAAACGGGAAAGACAAGGCAGAGACAGCTACGGGCCGCGACGGCCACGAAACGGCGATCGTCCGCTTCCTGAAAAGTTCCGCTGGTTTCAATGTAACAATACAGTCTCTTTAAAATGTAACGATTCGTATTCGTGTCTCTTCATCCAACCACTCACCACGATCTGACGCTGTCATATCGCATTAAACTGTTTTTGTTCCTCGCTTGGATAAGCCTCTCGCCTCTTTCATAGCGGCCACTGGCTTAAGCCATTCACCAGAGGCCCAAACCTCGTGCCGCCGCTTGGGAGGAGCTAGCGCTTGAACCCCTCGAGTGGAGACACAGGCACAATCGATCCTCTTAGTTACATGTATCTAAATGCGCATGAGCGGTGCATTTACACACATTCGATTAAGACTGTTGTCTACAAACAGGCTTACGTACATTGAACCTACTATATATAAATGCGCACGCATTAAGATAAAAGGCTGCGCTAAAGATGCAATAAAAACCTCATACCAAAGGGCAAAAAGAAAGGACAAGGGGACTATGCATCAATAGGTTTACAGGTTTGTGTACCTTTTACCCATGGTGCACACTACTCGTGTTTCGCTTTCTTAACGCCGTACTGGAATGTACAAGTCGCGCGTCGTCGCAGGCCTCATCATTACGCTTGCACAGCGCGCGAGCCGGCACATATTTTCTCTACATTTCCATTTCCTTAGGAAAATAACAAAACTATATTAGGTGTGCTGATTTCAAACGCCTTCCATTCAGCGAGCAAAACACTGAACAGTACTACAAAATAAAAAACAAAATAGAAGATAGAGTATTGTTTGGTTGTTTTTTAATGGTGCATAAGCAACTTAGGCTATGGGATATATAAATGTATATTTTTTTAATGTGGACAGAGCTTCGCCGGGGCCCCACAATACAAACAAAAGCGGCAAACTGTACGATACGAAGCACTGTGTGTTGTCTACGTTAAACGAGTTCCTTACACACACACACACACACACACACACACACACACACACACACACTATCTAATATATATATATATATATATACCTTCTGGTACACCTAAATACGCCGAAGACATCGCGTTCGCTTTCCGGTAATTTCAACCTGGATGAACACCCCCACTATTTCACAGGGCCCGTCACAGGAAGACTAATATCACGACAGGCCTTGCCGCGTGGCCAGGGCACAAAACACGACCCCCCCCCTGGCACTTTTTTTTTTTTTTTTTTGGTACCGAGTCGCCGCGCGTTTGACGCGGGCGACGCGCGTTTCTATTTCGGAGAAAACAACTCCCCTCGCTTCGATGACATATGTATATGCCCCCCTCCCCCCCGTTCAGCTTCCTGTCCAAACCAACGTGTTGGCTTTAACACCCTGGAGCTACAGTATACAGAGAACGTCAGGTTAACTTGTACGTAAACAGATCGCTGTTTACAGGCTACAGTGTTAGCGCGGAGCCGCACAGAACGGTATAACACAGTGTCCCTGTCACATACAGGGCCCTCTGTCTACAATAACAAGCAAGTCCCTGTAAACAAGGCTACCCAAAGGTTTTGCGGCAGGAATTGGAGACAGCGACAGCTCAGGAGACTTTGCCAAGCTATATACTGAACATATACCGTACGTTGAAAACACTTTTTTTTTTTTTTTGGCTGCTTGTGGCGCGTATCAGTGTAATCCTCCTACTCAAATTATTTCGTGTTAGCGATTACGTCCATACTGCGATCCCTTTAATCAGCAGTACGCAATTACATTAGCCTAGAGCGATTTCCGGCTGAACTATTGAACTGTTCGCCTCACGGCGCAACTATTTGCGATGCGCATTACCTGCCACAGCAACGGAAGAGAGGCACGTACTATTCAAAGTGTCCCGTCGTCTCCAGAGAGACGCCAAGGTTCCAAGTGGATGGAAGTATCGACTTGGTCACGTTGTCGCAACGAGAAGGATACGTCTAGAGTACAACAGCGCACAATAATCGTTACAGCCAGGGCAGGCTTAACAGAGCAGCACAAAAACAGGGGCCAATCGTAAGAACCGGAGAGAGAGGCCGTCAGAACTGCCAGGCTGCGCACAAGGTCCCTCCCCTTCCCTTCCACGAGAGAACGGTAATAGGGAGTTAATCACAATCATACAGATCATTATCTTTGTCTGCCTTGTATAAACATACCTGCGATAACCCAGAAAGCTAAACCAGTAGTGCAGGTGCTCTAGTTTCCGCCTCTTCGCATCAGAAAACTGAGAATCTACAAACCAACCCACGGCCTTGCGGAACGGTTTAATTTCGTTTCCCGGCGGATTCGCATCTAACTATACGCCGCCTTAACAAAAACGGAGTGAATGAGGGCTAAAAAATAATAATAATAAGGTCACACAAATGGCTACAGAGAAGCATATACAGCTTCGCTTTCGCGCGCTATTGACGCAGCTGTGCATACGAATCAACGCATCCCGTCTTCGAAGCCCTAAAAAAATGAAAAAAAAAAAAACTGGTCGACGAACGCGCCTTATCAAAGAGGCCTTTACACCGGAAACAGGCGGCACGCACAGACAGACCCAACAAACGTCGAGAGCCCCAACGAGCGTGTGTGTGTGTTGACGCACAGCAGTGCTCGTTTCCTTTGTCCCCACGACGAAAAACACCGGTCAGCCGGACCTCAACAAAAGTTAATATTATTGTTAATGATAAACTGCAAATAAATTATTTGTAACTGTGGAAATTACGACCGACACAGTCATAATTTTAGCATGGATCGCTCGAGGGCGCGGGCATTGGTCCGCAAAAACATTCTATTACAGTGAGAAACAAAATTTAAATTTGGTCAGTCTTTGTTTTGGCGTATTACCTTGGCGGCACAAATTACGCGGATTACAACATCACAGTACGGAACGTTAATTTCAACCAAGTACAGGGACACGTTTTCGACATATGTTCCTACAGTGTGTAACGGAATGCATTGGTGCTCCATTTACCGTGATCGGTATTCAAAAAAGTGTTTATTAAAAATTCAGCGGAACGACAGATATGTTTGATGTTGCTGTCGTTGAGCACAAGTACCGTGATGCTGCCTTTATAATTAGCACCCCAGGCGTGGGATTACTGTATTCCTCCTTCGCAAGTTGCACTACGAGCCATATCCGTACAACGAGACACACTGTTAACTGGTACACTCCACGGCCGCGTAAAAACTATGGGACACAACTACTGCAGTATTGTCTACCCAGTGTACTACACAAATTCAAGCTAACAGACGATACTCTTCGTGTAATGCCTAAAAATTCAATTTCAAGTATGGTGTCTTCTAATGTCTTGTTTTCTAATGGAATACATCTTGAGTGTTCAGTGGAATACGTGTAGTGTGGAAATAATCTTCATTGTTGCAATGTGAGTGAAAATATTTACCTTACTTAACCCCTTCTGTACCGCAAGTTGCTGCCATTGTATTGTATCGGGGTGGCGGGGCTTGTCAAGCTGCAGATATTGCAGCTTTTACCCTGCTATCCTCACCATAAATGGTACATTTTCTTTCTTTTTCAACCTGTTAACTGTTATAATTTGTATCGATTATGGTGAAATAAACCAAATCTCAAATGTGCATTCAAGGCGGTTAGTGCATCTGTCTTTGTTTCACTTTATTTCGATTTCTTCGATATAAGTCTGACGTCCGACCACTCGCGCGGTCCAGCTCAGACAATGGGGGATCGTGCGATCCAGCGTAAAGTTCTAAAAAACTAAATATATACGAAGTGTTTAGAACAATAGATACGGTAGAAAAAGTCAGAACAGCAATGTATATAAACGGCATGTCACAACCACTTTCCAAATGTACGATCAATCAACATTCCGCGAAATTGTATACAATTCACACTTGTAGTTGCGAACTCGCAAGGCGTGTTACAGGGAAAAGAAAAAAAAAAACGCCTAAGCGCAAATGAGCAACAAAATCGCAAGCCGCGAGAACAACAAAATTAAAAGACAACAAAAGAAAGCAAAGCGAGATCAACAGAAGACTTTGCTGACGCAAATGTGTCTAATATTAATTGGAATATTCGATAACACATGCTTTATAAACTGCAATACTCGGAAACACATGCTTCTCAGATGCACCTCGCCTTAAGGTATTGCTGTGACAGATTAACGTGTTCAAGCAACGCCTGTTAGGTCATTTTGTTTTTTGTTTTTTTTTTAATTCAAGACAATTATTTCACATTCAGCGCAATATGTGCTTCGTATGTCAAGAAATCAGATGTATAAGTGCGCTCGAAGCAGCCGGCTTTTCTCGAAAAATTATTTTAAAACTCGACCTCCTCCCATGTGTCAACCTAGCAGACTTCAGAGATCGAATCTAACAAGAAAAGAGCGAGTCGAATCGAACACTTTTCGAACGCCGTCATGACCAGTCGGTCATCATTCAATACGACTCGATGTGAATGTCAGAATTATAATCTTAGAGCGTCACTGTAATGCCATTGCGTGTTTCATTCATTCATTCATTCATTCATACCAGACAGGAAAATAAAAGGGGAGGCAAAAGTCAAAAATGAATTACACAATACGTAAACAAATTAGCTCCGCATGCGAAACGCAACTACAGGTACAAATTGCGTAACGGGTGTGAAATTTCTGTATATTTTTCTGTATTCCCATTATTATGTATCATAGAATAATAATAAATGACTTTGACTTTGACTTTGAAATACAAACGCAATAAGGGTATAATGCACAGTGTTACATGTGTGCAATACGTAGGCAATATGCAAAAACGTTCATATTTCCGGTTTGCGCTGGAAAGCTGCGCATAGCGCAATGCTTATTAAAATGACGCATGGGAAATAAGAAAAAAAAAGTGTGTGTGTGTAAAGGGGGGGGGGGGGGGCAATGAACAGGAAGTTTTCGGAGAGTGCTAACATAATGGCTGTTTAGAGAAAGAGTTACGTATTTAAATCGCGCTGTACTCTGTACTTGCACGAGTTTCGTACAATATGGCGGCAATACGAGTAATATTCGTCTCTTTCGCCTGAAGTACATATGGCTGCCTTGTGAATAATCGCACAGATTTCATTGTTAGTCGTGTACATAAATATCGATAAGGATGTAGTGAAAAAAAAAAAAGGAACACATTTCCTACATACACCGGGCGGAAATACACATGGCTCCCGAAATCCGCAGGCGTCATGTACACGACCACGTACACACCACGCATCGTTACACGAGGAATAAACGGGGAATAAATAAGTACCTGTTTCGACGCTATCTTCGGAAAGGCGAATCACGCCGCGCTACAAGTGTTCTCGATCCAGAGGCAGGAATACGCACATAATTTCTTCCGAGACACCACAATTAAATATACCTCAAGATACGTTACAAGGTGTGGCTTAAGCGCGCAAAAAAGGCGTGCTGCCGCGTAGAAGTCCCCCGCAATCATGCACATACGACAGTCAATGGAAGTTCCCTGGGAAGCACAAAACTATCGAGCGATTGACGCATCAGCGAACACGAAATGGAATCCACCAAAACATCCGACGACGCGTCACGATTGTGGGCCCGAGTGGGTGACCCAGATTTCTTTCGCTCGTCCCGTTAATGGTATATCTCGGGCCAAGGTTTGGGCGACGTACCTTACGCACGCTTATCGAAGTGATAAACTAATAAAAGCTACGTATTGTCTATCGCCGCGCACATGTTCGCAATGCATGATTTCGAACTACTGTAGCGATGTGCACCGGAATTCTATTTAGGATCAGAATTCACTACCAGCGGGCTTTACTGCGAGTTCGCTTGAATGGCAGCGTATACCATTGAGTGAACTTGAGTGGCCGTTGGAGGGTTTCATCCCACTATAAGGCGGTGCCCATGGTCGACACGTCAACTGGTCATGGAAAAAAAAAAAAAAAAAGGAAGAAGCGGAAGAAGAAGGGGAAAAAAAGAAGGGGGAAAAAGTTATTTTAACTTGTGCATCAAGGCTACCCTTGACAAGCTACAAGACATTAATTAGTATTTGGCTGAGAAAAGTTAGAACGCCCTGGCTACATTACCTACATGCCATGGTGACGAACCAGACTAACAAGGAGCCGGTTTTTTAAGCTCCCTCACTGCTTTCGGGAATAGCCGCATATTTATTTATTTATTTATTTATTTATTTATTTATTTATTTATTTAACAATACTGCAGGCCGTGACAGGCCCGAACAGGAGTGCTAAATCAAAACATAATTAGTATAAATCGGGTTTACAAATGAATAGTACCATTAGCAATCGAACGGGGTTACATCACTGCACATATAATACGCACTTAGAATAAAAAAAAAACTACAACAATTTTTCCAGCGCCGTTTGAAAATCAGCCTTCTCAAAAGTGGTTTTAGGAAGAGCGTTCCAATCAGAAATTGTCTGGGGGAAAAAAACTGTTTAAATGCAGTGGTTTTAGCAAATATTGGTTTCAGTGCATGTTCATGATTGTATCGATCGAGTATTTGGTGTCTAAGGGCTTTGCATATGAAGGTATATGGACATGTGAAATTTACCATTCAACATGTTATGCAAGAACACTAGCAGAGCACATTTTTGACGCACCTGTAATGTTCGCATCTCCTTGGATGTGCTGTGTGGAATATACCCACCAAAAGTGCTCACACACCTATCTAGGACTTCTAAGTTGACGGAACACACATTATCGAACTTTTCACACACCAAGACCCGTGTCAAACCCCCTGACCACTCATATTTCCCGAAGAGCAACGTAGACTGTGTCGCACAATTATAGCATATTGTCACCGATATAAGTCATCCACAATTCCGTGCATGCTTAGACCATTCTCGCAAAAAAACTGAATTTACATTATTCAAAGTAAAAGAAATAAATAAGAATCACTCCCAAGAAGGGGTGAACCCTTCACTCCCATTTAGTACCGACTATAGCACTCCCAAGGTGCGGTGTACGCACAACTGCCCCGAATTCCACCAATTCACTCCGGAATTATACATAAGAAAACAAGAAAAGCCTTTGCGGAAGTAGAAGAAACACTCCGTTCATCGCAATAAGTAACAGTGGAAGTTGCCGCTGACGCACAGGGGAATTAGTATAAGCGCACAATGTTATCCACGCGAGTTATTGCGTACGCCCATTCTGTCGAATTAAAAAGGTGGTACTGACGAGAACGCTCTGTAGAGAAGAAGAACACAAAGAGCAATAAGAAAACCGAGATCACCGTTTCTTTGTACAGTGTGCCAAAGCTACTGAGTCAAGCGCGCCTGTATACAGAGCATGCATATGGCACCTTCCTAAGTTCGAAGAAAGCGATCATGATAATGAAGAAAGTTTAATAGAACTCTTTTCGTATTAAACGCGCTCCGCATCTACTCAAGACAAAAAAAAAAAAAAGGCCACAAGGTCTGCACTTAAAAGTGGGGCATACGGGCTCAATCTAATACGGACTGCTGGAATCGATCTTCCGCAAGGAGGACGACAAGGCGACGGAGGAAAAAAAAAACTACCAAAAAAATATTCCCGACGAGAAGCGGCCCCCTTCCGAAGGTGAGAACCGAAGGTGAGAAACGAATCTCTTCATATCCGCGCGCGCGCGCACTCACCTATTACCTACATCAGAGGCGCAAGGACGAGCGAATCGCCGACGTCACGCCGTTTGACCCACTTCTCCCGTGCATAAGGGAAAGCATACGCCACACACTCGAGAACGCAAAAAGAAAGAAAAGGGCGCGAAACGTACGAATACGGCCTGGGCCGTATATTGGAAAAAAAAAGATCTCGCGAAGAAAGAACGCCGCTTCCAGGTCAAAGCTGCAGAGCGACGACGGTGAAAGGTTCTCGGGTGAAATCAAAATACGCGGCGACGCGCCCAGCGCGGAACCGGGTCAAGACGCCGAGGCACGGCACACACGCACAAAAAGGGGGTCAAAGGTTCAAGGCTACCAACTGCGGACCGCGAGTACCACGTGCAACGAACGCCCTCCCGCGCCGCCGCCGCTCGCGACCTGAGCTCCGCGGAGCCACGGCAGGAACGTGCAGCAGTCCGAAAGAAGAAGCTATAGAGACCCGGCCCCACCTACACCAGAGCACCGATCGATTGCCGTCAGCGACGGCGCCGACGGTGGAGCCCGGTAGCGCGGCGGAACAGCTGCCGCAGCTGCTATACGGGGCAGCGCGCCAATGGGTGCGGCGTAGGCGAGGGCTAGGACTCCGCGCGCGTTGCGCGGTGTCGGCACGCCGGCCGTCGGGGAGAAGAGAGAGAGAGAACGAACTTTTACTCGGAATTCCACCGAGCGCGAAGAATTTTCCGAGAACCCCGACCATCAATATCGCCGCTAACTCGTTCCTGGCCCAGATCCCATCTTGCGGATCATATGTACGACCTGTTATACGAAGAAGCAAGCAAGAAAGCAACCAATAGATAAAAGAAATAGTGGTGCGTTTGTATATAAGCATATATGTAGCTCGGAGCCCTGAGAGCCGTGTCCTGGTTTGTGGACACAATCAACGGACCATCGGATATTCACGTCCAGCAAGGAGAGGCGATACATTTGTTTCTTTTATTTTTTTGTCGACTTTACCTCGTCCTTCGGCCTCACACATTTTCGTAACATAGTGACAATGAGTTGGCGTGGCGGCTAGCCAATGGCTTACTTGCACGACGACGTACAGCCGAAGGGAACACACACAGGACACAAAGTTGCAAAACTCATTTAAAATAATTAATTAATTAATTAGAGCGTGCTGTGTGGGGCGTGACCCTTTCTCGCCCAGGTGTAACCAGGACACGAGGAGTGGATCAGCAGCGTCGCCATAGATATTCTCATGGGCCGGAAAAAGGATGCAGGGGGGAGGGGGGGGGGTGTCCTTGCTACATGCGCTTTTTTTTTTTTTTTTTTCGCTTTTAACTACCTTCATGGCATCAATATGGCGACAGCGACGTCACTGACTTCCTCCTCCCCACGCGGCAGCGCAGGATTTCCGGGTCGGACATCCCGCGGTCTTCAATAGCGAAAGACGAGGCCACCAAAATTAATGGCAGCGAGGACAAAAACGTAGCCCTATTATACGAGGACGACGGAAGAATGAATGGGTTCCCCTAATGAAGTCGAAAGCTACGTGTGCCAAGGGAAGACAGCGTCGTCGCGCAGGAAAGAATCCCTTAGGCGTGTCCCTATATATATATATATGCACCTTACGACACGAAACAAAAGGTCAACCGCTCTATTTATATATATATATATATATATATATATACTCTGACGCAACCGTGCGCCCGATTTCGTCAGCGAGCTATAAAGGACGCACATCAGTCGTCGTGGCAATCGAAGAAGACAGTGTCGTTGTCAGCGGTAGTGGACATCCATTGAGTGGGAAATCGACCTTCATTGGACTTACATCGGGCAAGAAACACGTACGAAAACGTCCAAGCGTTCGCACGCTGTGGTATCCACTATACCGTACATATATACAGGCGCTCGACTACAACACGACTATTATCAAATGCACCAATTCTTACACAACCGTTTCCAGCACGCTTCCATGCCCAGTAGGGCATGGGAGGCAGCCCTACTCAATTGCTCAGGACTTGAGCCTCAAAGGGCTCTAGTCCAACGGGCGCGGGTAGCGGCCTTGTCCAGCGGGGTCCCGGAATAAGGACTCCCCCTATGTAAAGGGTCCTTGTGGCCTGGAAACTCTTATCAATAAAAGTTTTTCACACACACACACACACACCGTGAAAAATTCCCTGGCAGTTTTAAATTCCTGCAGGTAACCGGACCTGCAACACAAAGAAGAAAATAAAGAGTGGTGGTTTAACTGTGCCACCTCGCAATTTCCGATCAACAACGACGGCAAGCTGTGATCCGCGTTTCTACATGATTCGGGGAATGAACGGCCACGCGCCAAATTCACGCCACATGTGCTGCGACAGCGTACAGGTCATTATTCCAAACCGCCTGGGTTTCTCTCTGCGTACACGCGTACTCAAAGTGCACGGTTCACGAGCGTCCTTGCATTCCGCGTACAGCTTCTTTCGGAATGCGGAAGGTGCGCGTAACGCGTACGGACTACGCCAGAGCCGAGCCAACCCCCCCCCCCCACCCCCCGACTTATGAACAAATTCAATCATGCGGCCTACATGGTCAGAGCGTATACACTAACACAAAAACTAGCAAAAAATAAAAAAACATAATACGCCGACTGTGGTTACATTTTCTTTTTCCTTTCATATAACACAAAGCTTCCACGCTATGACGAGGACGAAAGATGCATGACAGCTCGGGCGTATGTCCTTCCATGTCCTTGTTAAAAATGTAGCGCTGCATTATTTCGAGAAGTAATTTATCACCGTGGGTCGCCCGCCAAGCGTTCTTTTAGTCAGTTCAGTCAAACGCTTTTAAAGCGCTGCAGTTATCGTCGGTGATTAAAATGCGACAGTCTTCGCCACATAGTCATGAGACAGGAGCACCCCCCCCCCCCCCCCCCCCCTCCGTCTTCTTTAGAGGTCCATTTATGCTCCCTACCGGAAGCCGTGTAATCGAGCTATAATCGAATGAAGTCAATGATTGATTGATTCCTGGGGTTTTACGTCCCAAAACCAGCTCTGATTATGAGAGACGCCGTAGTGCAGGGCTCCGGAGACTTCGACCACCTGGGGTTCTTTAACGTGCACTGACATCGCACAGTAAACGGGCCTCATCAACATTTCGCCTCCATCGAAATGATCGAACGAAGTCAAGGACAACGCAGCATATTACGTAGCACATTGTTTTCGGTGAAGTTTTTGTAGAACCCCAGCAACACTAACTCGCTTATACGGATCTATATTTCAAAGCAATGAAAACTGCACGAAGAGGTATGAATTTAATTTAGGTGCTTTCTTCAGCGCACACAAGACATTGTCCATTGTGCTGAGTGACAAAGAATTGCGCTTATTGATCTTTTTTTGCACGTTTTACTAGATGAGTTGTAGATGCCATTTTTCTGTGAGTTTTTGGCGATATTGCGTTTAATAATACTCCGCGCGTGCGCTGTTCACTGAGTCTCGCTGTGCGTATATACGTGCACTTCCTTTTCCATCAATAAACTGAGTTGTGAGTCGGCGCTTAGTTGTTCTCTTACGCAGCGTATTTGTTTTCTGTGCGCGCTGTAGAATTGTAGAAAGCATCTATATATATATATATATATATATATATATATATATATATATATATATATAAACTGCATCGATCAGACGGACGGACAGACGGACAGACTCCCATACTATACGCGTTCCCATACATCTGAATGAAGCGAGCACCGCAGCGCCATCACGCCATCTAGTCAGCACTTCATAAAACTACAGGTGGCTACGCACGGCCACCTGGATCGGATCGCCGCGCGCTCCGATCCAGGTGGCCGTGGGCTACGTACTATGTACGGAGGAGGGAACGACCCACGCCCTAAGGAGCTTCGCCCCTAAAAAAACGCGGGTTCGATCCAGGACGCGGCGGTCGCATTTTCGATGGAGGCGAAAATGCCAGAGGCCCGTGTACTGTGCGTTGTCAGTGCACGTTAAAGAACCCCAGGTGGTCAAAATTTCCGGAGCCCTCCACTACGGCCTTTCTCTCTCTTCTATCTCTTTCACTCCCTTTCCCCCACCCCCAGGGACGCTTAGCCGTGCTCCCGACATGGGCTGCAGAAACTAGCGTCCTTTCCTAAAGCGAACCACAGTCATCAATCATCGAAGTGAATCCTGACGAGATGGCGAAGCACTGGGGATCGTTCGGTGTTACCGTAAATCACCCGTGACATGGAGACCCCTTTGCGACGCCGACTAGTGCGGACGCCACCGCATCGACCTCCACAGTTTTGTTCTGTTTCGCGGGCGCACCTCCTCAGCACCGGGAAAGATTGACATCATTATACTCACGAGGTCCAGCGGCACCAGCGGATACCATAGCTTTGGACCTAGGATCGATTTTCACGCCACTGCGATTCTGAGATGACTGCCAGCCCCCAGCGGTACCGCTGAGCCTATCGTGCAGGGGAAGCGGCAGCTGCAACGCGGGAACGCCGATGGCGTGCTTGCAACGAACGGTGACGACTGCGCCCGCCCCGGCAGGGGAAGCGTCTGCGGTGGACCAGGGGAACGCGACATCGATGCAGCTAGCTAACGCTTCAGATTCCGAGCGAGACAGCACGGAGTACTAAGACGCCGATGCACGGGTGCAAGACAGCGATCCCGGCACCCAAACGCCCATGCAAGAACGAGCCAGAAACCCAGTCGGAGACGAGGACGGCTGGCAAATGGTGCTGACGCTGCGCCACAAGAAGGCCTTGGCTCAAGGCAAGAAACTGAAGAACAGCGTTGGCGACAGCGAAGGCAATACCAGTGTTACGACTCGGATTTACACTTCTCAAACAGTTGCGCGAACCCCTCTTCGACAGCCCATCATGCTTGGCCTGCGCGGTGGAGGGCCCCCTGCTGCTGGATTTATGACCCGGCGACCGGCGAGCTTCGGACAAGACGCCGCCGGCTACTGGACTGGGAGCGACACCACACAGGCGCGGGCGCGACTCTCTGGCGCCTCGTTGTTGCCTGTGGTTCTAGCAGTGAACTGTCGTTGTGCGCAACCGCGTGGACGGGGACATTGAGCGCTTCCGTGCGAACTCTTTCGGGTACTCCATACACACTCAAACAGCCGAATCTCGGCCTCCGGGCGCACTAAGTGCACAGCTGAAGCAAGTGTATATAGCTCTAGCACTTAAAGGGTCCCTGAAATGTTTTTTTTTGACATTGCGTCACTGCTTAGGCAACACAATTATGAAATCATTCACACCGTAAATAAAGCGAAGCACCATGTGCTAAGGCAGCTATGGGCTTATTTCTGTCGCCTTCCTCCTTACCACTGCTGTTCCTCCTCAACTCGATCTGCTGCGGAGTGCGCGCTAGCGACGACAGCGCCTCCCGCGTCAGCCGCTCTGCCGAGCCTCCCGTAGCGACATAGCGCCCCGATATCCTCACTGAGGTCGCCCGCCTCGGCAGTGCTAGCCTCTGTAATAGTATAGTGTACTAGAAGATTGGATAGTGGCCGGAGCGTAGGGCGGCGGCCATAGGCAGCGTGAAGCCAAGAGCAAATATCCCGCTAGGGGCGCGGGTGTGCTCTTCCCGAGGAGACTACGCCGGCTGCAAGCGCTTGCCGCATTGCTTTACCGCGTGGTGTTGGGACGGGTCAGCGTGTTTTTTGCATGTGAATCCGTGACTCTTTCTGTGTTCGATGCTGTGCTAATGTCGCTTTTAGGATAACGGAAAGGAAGAAGAAAAAAACGGATACGCATTGCTACGCACCCGGATGCAAGAGCGGATATCCTGGTTTTCGAGAAGCAAATGGACGCACGTTGTCTCTTTTTGGGGTGCCGAAGGACAATGAACGGCGGAAGGAATGGGACAGAAACCTTAACCGCAAGGACAAGACATTTTCCGAGACTTCAGCTGTGTGCGAGAGGCACTTTGAGGAGCATTTTATTTTGCGCGACTATGTGCACGTCGTCAACGGTCAGGAAGTAAGGATTCCTCGAGGTAAGCCGGCGCTGACCGACGACGCGGTCCCTACTCTCCTGCCCGATCTGCCAGCTTACCTCTCAAAGGAGACGCGTCAGCGAAGACCACAAAGAAAACGCGTTGCTGCGTGCCCAGCTACATGCACAAAGAAGCTGCGCTTGTCTCGACGCGATGTTCTTGATACATCATCCCCAGATGTGGGTGCGGATGGCGACAGCCTGGATGGGATGGTGCCCCGGCATGATCTTCATACGATTGTGAACACTGTGAGTGTCCCGAACGGGTGGGCGCGACTTGAGGCTCCGGACTTTGATGGTGTTGTGTTTGGCACGACAAGTGTAAAAAAAGAACCATTTGCTCTTCTTCACGAAAGAGTGCTGATGTTTGCAACGGACTGCGCAGACACAGTTACCGCCCGCCTATACTTTCGCGGAAAAGAGAGGAAGGACGTTGCAGTCAGATCGGTAAAGGAAGTGGCAGATGCTTTTAGATACTCCGATAGTGCTATTCTCTGCAAGGGTGCCATGGACCAAGCAGAGTTTGACAACAACTACAGCAGGGATATCACATGCCACCTCAAGTAGACATTGCATA